>OY292396.1:23722777-23822966 GCA_958496205.1 Idaea biselata | reverse complement strand
CATTATCAAAAGATTCAACAGTTTTACTGATTCAGTTCTAGTATACCTATATAAAACCCGCATAATATTATTGTGTTCAATAGATAGATGCCACATTTACCTTTATTACATCGTAAAATAACTACATGCATATCTAACTGGACGCGTAAATATTTAGTTGTTTTTATTCAGACCCTCGTTGGGAGCTAGGGGGTGGAAATAGTCATAAAACAGACATTTTTTGTGAGTGAAGGCGGCAGACGAGACAGACTCCTCAACCAACGGGGTGTGCCCCGGGGCTTTGATAATCTCATGAATGATTCAACTGTTCCCGACAATATCTCAAGTAGGCAGAGGAGTATCTGCAACACCTTACCGAACAGTTTATACTAAAAATTTAACACGAAGTTAAATTTTATTCTAGAGCGTTTCCGATGGTCCTTGCAAAATGGTCGAAGAGTTTTCGTTACCTCGTATTATACTTCAATGTCTTACAAACTTTAGTTTGTATCGTGTTGGGCTTTTCCGCACTTAGCCTCACAATTAGCCCAGAAGGACACATAGCAGTCCACCTAGACTGACATGTTGTAACTTACGAGTTACGACCTATATTATCAACTTTGCTCAATACACCACTAAATTAAAATGTAATATAAGTTTTAATTTAAATATCACCCGAATTATGTTCCTACTTCTCACGAAAAGTATTTTGATTCAAAAGTTTTCGTAAAAATAGTCTTGCATAGCCTTATTAATAAACGTGGAATAAGGTCGGAGTAAATTTACCACTTTTGTTCCTATCTGTCAACTTTGAAAGTTCTTGTCACGGAAAAAGACAAAATATGTTCTCACTTTTTTTTTTATACTTGGAGAATCTAATTAAGACCGTCAGGCCGCTCCCGGGGGAGAGCGGCCCGGTGTGTGGGGGTCCCCCTGGCCGAAGATGGTGGGTGGCCAGGGTATACCCACTAAACTGTCCGTCTCGCCGCAAGTGTGGGGACAGACGGGAAACGCTCTCGCATACTACCGTCTGCCCCCAGCGGTTGGGCGCGTCCGGCCTCCTCGCCAAAACCTCCGAAGAGGAAAAACCCTCACGAGGGGCGGCGTGGACACGCCGCCACCACCTCGGGCTCGTTGTTTGACGGCTGACCCCCCCGAGTCAGCCGCCAAGAGCCGTTTAGGGGAACCAGGGATGTCTGGACACTCCTGGTTCCCCTGCGACGGGTGAGGTCTGTGGCCCCGTCGCCGACCACCATTCGGCTGCAGGGGATAGAGCGAGCGGCAACGACACACCGACACGCCTCTTCCCCTGCAGCCCCACCGCGTCCGCCATCTAGCGGTGGCGGCCCCGCCGAGGCCGCGGCAGATAGAGAGAGCGGCAACGAAACACCGACCGACACTCCTCTCCTGCCGCGGCCCCGAAACCTCCTCCAGCCGCGAGTGGCTCCTCCTCGGGTGGGTTCCTCTTCGCTTCACCGTGGGTGTCCAAGCCACGGTTACTAAGCCCCCCCCCCCCCCCGCCACGACAAGGCGGGAACCCTTCGGGGGAGGAAAATATGTTCTCACTACTCCGACCTTTCTCCACGTTTATTAATAAGGCTTGTGTTTATTAGGACAAGGACACAGCATCACAGATAAGAAATAAATATTTCGTTATTTATTGAGAAAGGAAACAAGAAGTAAATATTCATATTATAACTTCCCAATATGCTATTATTAGAACTCTATCATTGATAAGCTAACGATACAATAGGCAGACGGGAGCATTGGACTTTTAAGCACAGATAACCCTGCTGGATTTTTTGCGTCTGGGGCAAAAAGATTAAACGAGGACAATATTACTGTCAGACAAAAATATTAAATTTTGGGGTTGCATAGACGTTTTAAGGTGTAGTAATATTCCAACAGCGACATATGAACCTTAATTCGGTAAAGCTCTTTACATCAATAGATTAAAATAACCTAGTGTGAGTCGGACTTACACACGAAGGGTTCCGTACATTATCATCACATCTGGGTAAAATAAAATAAATAAAATAAAATAAAATAAACATTAGACCTCTCGAAACCTATATCTGCCATGGTCATTTCAGATATAGGTTTTATGGCATAATCATACTGTTCTAATGTCTTTATCCAGGGAGGAAACAGTCGACTACATTTGTATGGAGAATAGTAGGTATAGGTACGTTAGTATTATATTATGTGATCTGTGGTATAGGTATCCTTTCCTCAAGTTTTTGGAACACATGATTTGTTGTCGTCCTGTCCACTCCTGTCTATACAATGTAGTAGTAAAGCTTTTTTATTTATAAGTAGGTATGCTGGCTGTACTTTATGTATTCTGTGGTACAGGTTCAAAAATCAACGATTTACTTACTTTACTATATGCACGTTAATCGCATTATTATTTACTATAGGTACCTCCTATTGATATCCTAGTCGGGGTACGTATTCTATCACTAAAATGTGTCAACAGCGCTTCAGCATAGTTAGTTAGTCAAAAACGGTTCTGCAATTATAAGTAATTTTGCAAAAAAAAAGCCAACACTTGAAAAGCTTTAAATGTGTATAGTTTTCAAAAAAAATCTAGTCAGAATTTTTAAGTTTTTCATTTATATAGATTTGTAAGAGCATTGTTAAGACATTGTATTTCGTTATAGAATACGTGTCCTGTTTGTTTACATTGATAAAAAAAACCCTTGTGTGTAAAATTACAATCTCAGCTTCCCTTTCAAGATAAATTGTAGATATATTGCCCCCGTATCAGAGATGAGCAGTAAATTGGCGAGAAAATGTTGTCGATCCCTTCCAGAATCAAGGAATACATATTTCATCAAGTAGATATAAACACTCCCTGTAAGGTTATTTATTATCAACGCCTTGTATCTACCTAACTATAATATTGTGTTCTTTTATTATTGCTAGTGGTAGGTAGGTAAGGTAACTATACCTACCTATATTTATTGAGTAAAATTGTGTTTATGTATTATGTTACAATGACCGAGTGAATAATTAACAACATCCACTTAGGGCGCTTTACAATTTAACGTGATTTTAGTAAGTAATATACAATAATAAAATTATTTCCAGATATTATTAGGAAAATTAGTAATATTGTATACTCTTGTGGTTATATCGATCTATAATAAAGTCAGTTTCTCAAGAAATCCGGGCTGTTTGACAAGCTATTGGAATGAGTAGAACTTGCGATGAACCGTTTTATTAGCGCGTGTTCTGCTTCCCAATACAACCATGTAAGTAGGTACTATCATACCCTAGTAGAGTTCTCCTAATGAAACTCATTTCCTATTCAACGCTATTGTGTTTGAGTTTTGTCTTAATGTTGCTCTAATACCTAAGTATGTTTGACTCACTTATGGTAACGGTGTTAGCCTCTAATGGAGAAAATCATTAGTTTCTTTTTGGGACACAATATTATGTGCTTCCTTTACTGTCTATGTTGTTCTTCTGCATAATGGCAAGAAAGTAAATGAAAGCTTAAAATTAAGTCAGTCAAGCTAAGTAAACTGACTAAATTGAAAGCCCTCGTGCAAAACGTATAAATAACGGCTGGTTTTTTAATTTTGATATACTACAAACAATTATTATTAGGTACTATAGGTAAGGTACCTATAAAAAAAAACTATAACTAAAACTAACTACGGATTCGTACGTTAACGCACGAATAAAATTTGGAAGAAAACGTTTCCAAAGTGCACCCAGCCTTATTCTAACAAACATGAGCGTAAGCGTCTTCTATTTTACGAATAATCCTATAGGACTTACAATAATAGTTAAAAGTTAAAAGTATGGCTACTTTTAACTTTTGACTATTATTATATTGCAATAAACAAACCCCCGAATACGAACCATCGTGTTCGGGGGTTCGTTTATTGCGAACGGTTTAAAAGTTGATTTTGTATGAAGAACTATTTATAGTCTAAATAAAACGAATTTACTCAACCACATATTTCAGAGGATTCGTCTTGAAAATGGACTTAACGAATGGCACTTTAATCAATCGAGATTGGAGCCACCTGAGCATGGGGTCTGGAGTATCACTAGCAATTTCGTTTACGTCCAATTACTCGACTCTGTGGGCGTAAATACATTTTGAAACAAGCGGACGAAGGATTGAGTTTTTTTACAAAGACATTAAATTAAACAAACTACAAAGTTGACAGACAGAAACCACAAGTGAAAAATCCGATTTGACCTTATTCCGCGTTTATTAATAAGACAGTTTGGTTTTTTTACGTAGTACTACTTGTTGGTACTGTTTATGTATTCTGTGGTAATGGTCAGATTCTACCACCGATTCTACCTACTTTATGCGGTTATCTACAAACAAGATGAGCAAATTAGGAATATTAGTTTGTTTATTGTGTTCGGGTTTGATAACATAGGTAAATGATTGATATACGTTTTTTTGATACGAGTAATTAAATAGATTGTTATATGGCCTGAACTCGTAAATGTGTGATATGAAGTGTGCTGTTTGTGCGCCAAATCTGCAAATCGCTGAACCGAATAGTTTCCCGGGATATTCAGTTCAGTAAGAATATACCGAATAATATTCGATATTTGATTTACTTACGTACCAATTTATACAGATAGGGTACCCAGCCCCATCTGAATGGTTGTTACGCATCAGGCCAAGAGGCTGATGTAAATCATGCCATTAGGCGACTGCGATCGAAGCCGACGACGACGCCCAGCTCCTAATTGAAAATAAATCGCATTAGTGGTGAGGCCGGCTAAAGCGCATTTTCCGTTTACTGGTCCTAATTTTTAATTTGAATATTTTATCTACCTACAGTAGGTATATTATGTTTGCTAAGAAATGTAGGGGTACATACCCAGCACTAAAGAATTAAATGTCCGCATCTACAAGTTGTACTAGGCCAGGGGTTCCCTAACTGGGGGGGGGGGCGCCCCCCAGGGGGGGGGGGGGGCGCAGAGATATTTCAAGGGGGGCGCGGGCCACCTGTGCAGTTAATACCTGCGATCGCTGAGAGAATGCATTCCAGACTGCTCGATACGACCAATGAAATATTTGAAATTGACGACTGTGAAGAACATAATATTGTTTCCTCAGTCGGCCAAAATCAGCCTCTAGACTGGCCGTGCGGTCACCTCACGGGCGCTATCAAAGGTATTTGGTACAACTTACAAAATACCTTTTGTATGACTAAAAAAAATTAAAGAGCAATAAAAATACTTATTTTGAACACTTTTTTATCCTGACCTGATAACTGGAAGACGGGGGGGGCGCGGATTTTTTTTTATGGTCGAAAGGGGGCGCGACTCAAATAAGTTAGGGAACCCCTGTACTAGGCTCTACGTAGGTTGTTACACTGGTTGTTATCTCTGATAGCAGTCGTTAGGTCAAGTTAGAGGCCTTAGGTCGATCTGAAAACTCTAACACTAGTCGAGTCACACCATTTCCTATACGAAAAAAAAAGTTACATCAGAAATCTCTCTGTATAAGTCTACGTTTATAAAAGGTATACTCTTGATGCTAAAGTTGAAAAAAAAACCTTTTTAAATTGTAAAATTATATTAATATATGAGCATCTATAATTCCTATATTCCTCTTTCTCACATCCGATTTTTATAGTTCTTGATCGTAATGTCCATTCAAAAGTTAACTTAAAGAGATCGATTTCAGCTAATTCGCACATTCCGCCATGTTTCACAGGTTCAGTCAGTGATTTAGTCCAGTCACCGAACTAGTCAGGGCATTTTATGTTAGTAGTTCGGTGATGATGAAACACCATAGGACTAATGAGTCATTAGTCCTATGGTGTTTGTTTGGGTGTCCTAAGTTTGGGTGGGTTTGGATATTTACCAAACTCTTAGCAACTGGAATACAAAAGTTTTGAAATAATTATCAATTTTTAACCGACTTCCAAAAAAAGCAGGAGGTTCTCAATTCGTCGGGATATTTTTTTTTTTTATGTATGTTCCCCGATTACTCGAAGATGCCTGGACCGATTTGGATAATTCTTTTTTTGTTTGAAAGGAGATATATCACAGTTGGTCTCATAAAAAATTGGTGAAGATCGGATGAGGATCTTCGGAGTGATGAACAGAATTGCACCTCGAGAGTGCAGCAAAGTGCTCAGTTTTTGATTTTCGCCAGTGGAATAAGGCCATAAAGAATAGATATCGATGAATAAGAATATGGTTTCAGAGTCTCCACATCTGAAACCACCTTCTCATCACAGAACTCCTCAATGGTTAAAGTTATGGATACAATTTTAATGATTTTAGTGGTAGTTGAAAGTAGGTAAACTAAAAAGGATGAAATAAAAAAATAATATAAAAAATTAAAAACCGACTTCAAAAAAAAAAATTAAAAAAATTAAAAACCGACTTAAAAAAACATAAAATAACCTCGCCTACGTACAGTGCCACCGACTTATCTGTTATGTAATCTGAAGTCGGGCAGCCAAACTACTTACAATCCTACTCAACCAACCCAGTAAATCTGCCCGACTTCAGATTACATAACAGATAAGTCGGTGGCACTGTACGTAGGCGAGGTTATTTTATGTTTTTTTTAAGTCGGTTTTTTTTTTTTTTAAGTCGGTTTTAATTTTTTATAATTTCAACGGAAACCTCAGATGATTTTTTAGTTATTTTTTAATAAATAAAAAATATCTATCAACTCGTTATTATGGGTAGATAGACATTTAGCGTAACATTACTCAAGGTAATGTTGGAATAATATTCGTATACCTACGTTCCCCTATTACCCTGGGTTTTTAGCAACAGTGAAGTATATTTCTCTACTAAATACCTACCGCTTTATTCCTGAATTTGAACAGAGTTTAATATAAAAGCATTTATTCCGGTATGAGATAAGCGTAATAAATGAGGTCCGATAGTTGGAAACAAAAGGCAGGGCACTGTTTGGCCTGACTCAGAATCTACTTCAGCGAATGGCGAATGGAATGAAACGAACTCGGCTCGAACTATGTTAGCAGATTTTACGTTGAAAGCTATTGCTGTATTAAAAATAAAAAGCTGAATAAGCTTCTGTGTTCTGCAGAAATGAAAGCAAAAAGTACGCACGAATTTGGGTCAGATCGGACCTGTGCTTTATTTAGCCTTTTGACCAATGACGCCAATGATAATTAAACATAAATATAATTCTGGAAAGGACAATTTCCATTTTTAACGTTTCATTGACAGGAAAAAGAAGGTAGAGGGTCCTACGAGGGTCGATTCAAATTAATATTTAATGTGTGTACGTGGATAGGGATTCCCTTCAATAAGACATTAATGAAGTTGCAGGGAACCATATGTGGTGCTACGTTAATTTATAACCTAACAATAGAACTTACTTGATGACAAATCATCAAGGCACCTTTCCTGATGCCCAGTGACTCTTTAGTTTTTTTTTGCTTTTAGTTTCTACCTCCTGTTTTTCTACCAATACGCCGTTCGTTACTGAAGGCCTTAAAAATAATATTACATTGTATTTTTTAAATATTATTATAGAAAATAATTAGCAAATACAAAAAAGTTGATTCATTTTTATCATGTAAATTATAAAAATCCAAAAAAAATTTTGGAAAACCACTGAAATACTATAGATTTCAAGACTGATGGGACATATTATCCCATAGTTAAAAGTCTAGATTTTAGTCTTCTGAAAAGGTCTCCTTATCTCAATTTAAGCAGTTACAAAGATATTATTACATTCATTATTAGAGTTTTGATTTCAGTCTAGGCACAACCGAAAGGCCGAACCGAAAGGGTTAAACAATAGATTTATCGTAGAGCGGTGTTGGTAGAGATACCCCGACTTTCATTCCGAGAATCGTGGGTTCAAATCCAGGCCGACCGCGTATCAATGTCTTTTTCTTTAAGAAAAGTTATGCCCGCTAATAACATCGCTCTTAAGGTGAATGTAAACATCGTGAGGAAACCGACATGTCCTAGGACTCACCACGGTCCGCAGGCATGGGACATTGGCCAATCCGGATTAGGATCCCGCCCGTGGCGTCTTACAGCTTAACCCCTCTAAGAAATCACGTATACAATAATGGCCCAATTGTGAGGCTAAGTGAAGTAAGTGAAATGGCCAGCGAAACTTAACTTAACTTATCGTAACAAATCTGTATTCCTTACCTAATATATTAGGTAAGTCATACCTACGTAGTATGCAATATATATTGGTGTATCCCGGTGTAAAGAGATTAGATGTAATGTTACTTTTTTTCTAGTTAGTAGTAGAAGGTAAGTGTCCTGTGATAGGTATGCCTAGTTACCTAGTAGTTAAGAGGAAAGTTTACCTACTCTTTTCTCCATCCATCCATTTTCCAATGTCTTTATCCAGGGAGAAAACAGTCGACTACGATTGTATGGAGAAAGAGTAGGTTTACTTTCCTCTGAAATAAAATACGTTATAAAAATCTCAGAAATTAGAGTAACAAAGGACTATAATGACTATAAATTAAACTAAAAGAAAACATTCAACTGGAGCAGTATAGAAAACACTTGAGGGATATGGTTCCGTTTTTCATTCCGTCAATTTTTCATTTCAGTGCAAATAAATAAACGGCAAGTCTGTGCCGCCGACCACCTGCCCGACGAGCTTTTCAACGTTTCTATAGTTTTCCTCCTCCTGCTCGTTCTAACATTGAAATCCTTTGAACTACCTAGCTTGCGAATTGTTGCATTTCTATTACGACTTTTTATCTTAGTTAAATATTTTATGTTAACTCAACAAAACTTTTTACTTATAGGTATGTACTAATATAAATACTAGCTGGATCCCGCGGTTTCACCCGAGTACGATAATTTCATCCGATACGTTGATTCTACTGTCACCCTAGTAGAATCATCGTATCGTTGTCGTGTCGTGAGAACCGCAGTAGCCCTCCTGATCCCGTGAGAAATTCGAAACCCTTATCGGATATCTACACCATATAAAGAACACAATCTCCAAATTTCAGCTCTCTCAGTGCGTTGGCACAGCTTAAATTGCTGATAGTAGAATGCCTTGCCCTGACTGACTGAGTGACAGTCAGGACAAAGCATTTTACAGATATAAATATCTATACTAATATTATAATGAGGAAAGATTTGTATTTTTGTGTGTATGTGTGTCTATATTTGTTATGAATAAACTAAAAACTACTGGACCGATTTCAAAATTTATTTTACCAAAAAAAAGCTACATTATCGAGGAGTAACATAGGCTCATTTGATCCCGTTATTCCCACGGGATCGGGACTTCCGCGGGTGAAACCGCGGGACGCAGCTAGTTATTAATAAACCGACTAATCTAGGGATTTATTTTATTTAACATTCAAAACTTTTGCAGAACTGGTGCACAGAATTATCCAGAAATATCTTTAAAATCCTTATCGAGTTCAGTTCAAGTTACCTTTTGTTAAAAACGGATAGTTAGCAGTTTCACCAAGTTTTCATTAAGTTAAGCTTGTTGAATTGCTTTTAACGACCAGTCGGTTGAGAGGTTTATATTGAAACTAATCCTGAAAACTTGACACGGACTCTTAACTATCGGATTCAGTCAATTTATAAGCATTTACTTCTTATACTTTCATTTACTTCTTGTTTCAGTAAAATATTTTCTTATATCTATATCTATCTATTTATATATATTAAATTCAATGTCTTGACTGATCTATATATTAACGCAGAACCCAAACCGCTGCCTCGTCCTAGAGACATGAAATTTGGAGATTGTGTTGTTTGTAATGTGTAGGTATCCGATGAGAAAGGGTTTTACGAAATTCCCACATAAAATTGTAAAAATCAAGTGTGACAGTGTTCTAAAGCTGGCCTATACCTATACATACACTATATAAAATACTTAGGTACTTACTGCATCCCGCGTAAGTCTCAATCCCGTGTAAATAAAATATCGTGATCAAAAGTTACTTCTCGATAACGCTATTCTATTGGTGAAAGATTTTGAAATTGGTCGAGTAGTTTCGGAGCCTAATCGTTATAAGCAAACAATTTAATATTTTTTCCTTACAATATCCTACTTCCTACTAATTTCCAACTAATATTTATTATAAACGCGAAAGTTTGTATGTATGTATGTGACTTTGTTACTCTTTCACGCATAAACTTCTGAACCGATTGCGATGAAACTTGGAATATACATACATATCTACCTATAATAACACATAGGCTACTTTTTATCCCGATATTCTCGTGGGATCGGGACTTACGCGGGTGAAACTGCAGGGCGCAGCTAGTTAGTTTATACAGGGTGTCCCAAAAACGAGTGTTAAGCGAAAGTCCAGAGGTAGAGGACCTTAAGGGGTATCCGAATCACCCCATGTATGTTCCGCGATTCTTCGTAGTTTAGAAGTTATGGCCTTTTTTCTCATTTTTTTACTAAAATGCGACCACTGAGACCTATTTTTTATTTATTTTATTTATTTGGAACAAAACACAGCTTATAAAACACGATTTATGTAACCTAACTTAACATATTGTTAGCCAATTAAGTTTGTCAACATATTCTTTATAACAGATGAAGATGAGAGATGGATTTAAAAAAATAAAAATAGTTTCACTTACAAAAGGTGAACCACTATACCACTCCTCCACAGAAGACACACTTTCCCGCGCGTATTTAAAATGTAGGTAATATAATATAATATACATAGTACATATTTAAATAAAATAATAATATTCATAAGAATATAATAGATGAAGCTATAAATATTGAATATGATTACTAAACATAAATACTAGTATACATACACATTGAATAAAATATTAGGTGGGTATATAAAAGTAGGTAAAACACCATCAAGGTGTTTGAGGCGATAGTTTTATATGACATGATAGGCAGGTTTACTCATTAGTTTTAAGTAGGTAGGGTACGTAAGTGCATGGATAGACAGACAGGCGGTAGGCGCCACGCCGCGCCGAGTCCGCGCTCGCGCCGACAACAATAGGCAGGGTCTCCGCAGCTGGGCCGCTCGCGCGCGCAGCGCGATCAGGCGGCGACGACTCGACGTGATGGAAGCAGGCAACGACCGGCGCGCTCGTCGAGATCGCCTTCAGGTTTATTAGCTTTAGTAATAGTAAGATGAGTGAGAGAATTTTCGACCAAAGAATTTTTAATTAAATTTTTGATATGATCCTCTAATGATAGGCCAATAAAATGAATAAGGTAGATAGCTAATGAAGTAAGGAAGTTTTTGAAGTTAGTTTGAAAAAAAAAATAGGCGAGTTTTTCTTTTAATTGCTCTTTAAAGTGTTTATAGCGTTTTGTCTACGCTCACTTTACGAAATTCTTTTTTAATTTGTAACAGTTTGTTTAGTGTTACGCCTTATTTTTGTAACAGGTAACATGACCATATTATTCAGCTCCACATTTGAAAATAAATCAGCCAATTATCTCAATTATTGCAGTTAGTATGACCAAATAGGTCTCAGTGGTCGCATTTTAGTAAAAAAATGAGAAAAAAGGCCATAACTTCTAAACTACGAAAAATCGCGGAACATACATGGGGGTAATTCGGGTACCCCTTAAGGTCCTCTACCTCTCGACTTTCGCTTGACACTCGTTTCTGGGAAACCCTGTATAGGGAAAGACCCTAATAAATCATTCCGCTTAAATTTACGGAACCAATCCATTGATGTACAATCTCTCTTCTCAACCAATCGATTGTGTTATCGTGAAAGGCACTAAAATCTCGATAAAACACGCCGTAAATTCAATTTGTTCGACATTCAAGTTTGTCCTAAACGTCTTTGGTTGGATCTCATTATTGGCCTGTATTAGTCTCAAAGGATTGCGAAGAATCTTGTTAAGGATAAATAGGAAGTACCAAGGATTTGAAAAATTCAAGCTCTCGATGTAAACGTTTAGAGGAAGTTTAAGTTAAATACGTAAGTCTAAGTTAGAAATGTCTTTGTTTTTGTCTTGCAGACATTAAAAACACAGCTAGCCTTATTAATAAACGTGGAGTAAAGTTGGAGTAGTGTGAACATGCTTTGACTTTTTCCGTGACAAGAACTTTCAAAGTTGACAGACAGAAACAAAATGTGGTAAAATTATTCCAGCCTAAGGCTAAGTAAGTTTAACCCATTTATATGAAAGCGCTGGACGAATTACGAAAACATATTTATTATTATGTAGCTAATACCAGTGTAAAGGGGTTTTGGATGGCGTGCGTAGAATCATCAAGAGGTTATGATCCGGGCTACACCCGATCCGATCCGGATCCGACCTGTTCAAATCGAAATCTGTTCAATTCCATATAAGCAGAAATCTGCAGAAACATTAAGCACAAAACTGCTGGAATCGGGATGATGTATTTAAAGTCTTATATCGGGTGGATCTAAAGTTTATATTCTAAACGAATAAACAGTCAAACGAACAAAAGAGACAACCAAAATCTTCGGCGCCTGTGGTAGAAAATTCTTCAATATCTGATATGCCGCATCACAAGTAAGACACCCTTCAAAATTACTTACCTACGGAAAAATTGAATTTTCTTTCAAAGAAGATACCTACTACCGCCTCTGAGAAAGTAATATGTGAGGTAACAAAGCCCCGACAGCTAGCCACAACAAGGCGCACCGTTATTGTAGGTATATCACTCGCAGTAAACACCATACTTGCCACAAATGAATAAGTATAACGAGCTTTATTTTAGAGAAGTTATAGTTCAGATTACCGTGTATTCGAGTTTTAAGACGGCAGACTGCATCCCTCACACTTCTACCCATGAGGTGGGCGGAAAAACTTCGTATCTCACAATATATTATTTCTATCATGTTTTCATAGGCTATACGAAATCGCTTCACCATATAAATATAATTCATAGTTAATGTTTATACCTACTAGATTTCCGGGCTCGATAAATCTATAACTATCTTATAAATATTAAGATATAATAATAAAACTAGAAATTTAATCGATTCTCCCTTGTCTATTAATTACTATTTTAATTTACTTTATACCTAAGACACTTCTTGAATATTTGATGATATTTATTTAGGCATATTTTTATTCATAAGTATTTTAGTACATAATAATTATGTAGGTACCTACCTATGTTTATTGACTCTTAGTAAGTACGTGGTACCTACCTACGATACAAGTATCCATCCAGTAAGATGTACCTAAACAAAAAAAATAATAATTAGTACCGATTTAATTTATAGAATACACACGAAATTGCAAAAAAAATGCGACAAAAATTCTAGAAACTCAAAGTTGGTAAGTAATTAAGTATCTGAGGTAATATAGGTACCTACCAACTTTGGTGAAGATCTATTGTGAGATATAACGACCGGTAGAAGAGAAGCAACATACGAAAGAAAACTTTGCCGCAGATTTGAAGCTGACACAACTCGCACGCTCGATAAAGAAAAAATATTTCCCTTTTCACTACATCTAGAATGATCTGATTAAATTAATTACGCGAAGTTTAGTCTGAAAAGTTTAGTTTGGGAATAAAATAAAACAAAAAATGATATAAATATTGCAGGAAAAGCTCAATCAGTGTCAGGCAGGTCAACGTTTCGGAAATAGGAAAAGTGTGCGCTTCATAGCGAGATGAAATTTGCCTGTTGGGCAAACAAAACCCGGGACCATCGCTCGTTCATCAAATAAGATGCCAGAGAGTGAATCAGGAACGTAACAACATTTTTATATAGGGTTGACGCCAAAATAGATACTTAATCGTACCAAAAACGCTAATATTCAAATGATACAAAGAACACGGCACAATGGGCGGCCATATCGCCTATGGGCGATCTCTTCCATGCAAACAAATGAATGGACAACGGTTTACGGTTTAAAATTCTTTATTTCTCATAAAATTACATTAATTACTTACTGAGAAACTAAAATTCTAACATAAGTTAGATTTAAATTATAATTTAGGTAAGACGTGTCGAAGCAAACGATCACAATATTTTTAGAAATTAAAACAAAAGGAACATTGACACAACTCATTCCATTATTAATGAATAATACGAATACCACAGTCTACCTAGTAGTTGGCGGCGGACGGCTCTCTTACCAAAATCTACGTAGGTAAATAATGAATAAACTATAGCCCCGACAGACCAAATACCCCGGCTTTTATTCCAAAGGTCATAGTTACGAATCCCTGCCGACCAATATCTTTTGAAATGTTTATTTAGTTCCCGTTTTTTCTATTATGTGCGCCATTAACATCGCTCTTACGGTGAAGTTAAACATCGCGAGGAAATCACGTACACTTATGGAAAACGCCCTGTGAAAACCTTTTAGGGTCCTATGTCTTATATTTAATTGCTTCCAAGTAGGTAGGTACAGACTTTTTGGTTTTTCTTGCTTAGTCAGATGTTTATGTACATAGCGAAGTATAGATGTGTAAGTGAAGGTATGTGTGTTTGCTCACTTTCATCAACAAACAAACATACTGTATCTTATCACATTTTTTTAAATGGAAACCAAATCCGATTAATTTGCCGCAGGCCCCTAAGGACCTGGTTACGCCACTGCACTGCCTGCATGCATATACATACCTACATGTACATTGAAAATCTACCGGATGACCTCACAAAGTAAACATTTAACTAATTGCAAAAGAGATTTACTGAAATCAAAGCTAAAATTTTATCAGTGTAAATCCACTAGACTCTTCGTTGCAATCACTTCGTTGCTGGGTCGTGGAAAATCTCTAGTTTTGGCTTCTGTTTCTATTCGTTTTTTTATAAAGAACTTACATCTTCTAAACTTAACATGTTACTGAAAAGTTTAAAACTTGCGGACTTGCAAGTCTTTGGCATACTTAATCAAGATAAAAGTACTGTACTCTGTGACGATCTCTGTGGCGCGTCGTGCAAATACCCGACTCCGGGTAATAAACGCCATGATATCATAATGTGCTAGGAGCCAGATGGGAAGATTGTCAAAATGTACAAAATCCTCACGACAAAATGGCCAATTATTATCTGGGGGCACGGCAGTGCCCCCGCCAAGACGAGCCAGCGAAGCGTACGGGCACTACCCACCTTTTCTCGAAACGTTTCGTCGGTTTTTTGAACCCTCATAACTTTGGTTTTGAATATACCAGAGAAAGGTCATTCACGGGGTATAATGTCTATAGGGTACTTAATAAAAATACAATGTTTCAATTACATAGCTCCTATAGTTTAGATTTTATTGATATCTAAAAACCTCCGATTTCGTCACTGACTCACTCACTGATAGTAACCAAAATTCATAAGGTACTTCCCGAATTCCTAGAAAGCTGAAATTTGGTATGTAAGCTGGTATTAGTACACAAACAACAAAAAAACCCTAAAAGTTGGAAACTTTCACCCCCAACCCCTAAAATTATGGGATGGCCATTTGTATGAAACTTCCTCAAATTTTAATGCTAAGCATAGGAATGCTTTGTATAGGCATGCCTTGTTATAAATAATAAAATACATAATTTCGGATTTTTTAATAATTCATAATAATAACCCTTAAATTAGGGGATGGAATTAAGCGCACGCAAAACACTTAATATGTTATTTGAGGTACTAGAAGTCTAAAAATTGATTAATAAATAGAAAGGTGCACCGCTGTCTCCAGTGAAGGACAACGAGGATGCTTTTTAAAAGATGTTTCGTTATCTACCAGTGGTGGCCAAATGTGGTGGACATTAGAAATAATGTCCTGAACGAACGGCGACGGCGCGGCGCGGCGCGTAAGTCGTCAATTCACGAACTATTGGAAATAATTAAAAAGAAATTTACTAATAATTTTAGGAAGCTAAAAGTTTGTGTTATTGGAAAAAAATGTAATAATAAAATAAATAAGCAACCTACAAAAAGAGGTGTAATCCCCCACAAAAACATTTTCATGTAAAATGTAGCCAAGACGAGAGCGAGACCTTATGATGTGCACTATCAAAAAGTTATCAGATGTCCTAAAGAGCCAAGCTTATAATTCCACACGCCCCGAGTCCACAAGCACCTTACTTCACTATCACAAACTCAACATCTTAGCCAAAATATGTTGCTTGGCCGTTTTATCACCGCAAGAACTTAGGTATTGTGTAATAGAAAACCTATGCAAGGTTGCGAAACGGCCAAGCAACATATTTGGCTAAGATGTTGAGTTTGTGATAGTGAAGTAAGGTGCTTGTGGACTCGCGGCGTGTGGAATTATAAGCTTGGCTCTTTAGGACATCTGATAACTTTTTGATAGTTCACATCATAAGGTCTCGCTCTCGTCTTGGCTACATTTTACATGAAAATGTTTTTGTGGGGGTATCCGTTGTCTAGTCACCGTAACACAAGATTAGTAGCTTAACACTAGATGGCGCTGTGTGTTGTTCACAGAATTTAATCTCAATTCTATATGTACCTACCCTACCTCTCTTTATGTAGAAATGTTATTATTCTCTGACTGTTTCAAACATAAGAAACCCCGACTGCAACGCAGATGGTTGCGGATTCGATTCCAGCAGGGAATAAGTATTTATGCTGACCATAAACTTTTGTCTCCAATTCTAAAAGTAACGACTCTTTCTCGCTATAGAGATATCGTCGTATGTTTGTCAAAGTGTGAAATAGGAATAGGTGAAAGAGTTATTTATTTCTCTTTGGTCGGAACGGAGTTTGACTTTTGATCTAACAATACGAAAAACATAATACCTACTCATATAATTATTTATTTTTAGGGTTCCGTAAAAGTTAAAAAAGGAACCTTTTAAGAGGAGTATATACGCCAACGACCTTGAAACTGAAAATCCCTGTCGGGCTCATCGAAAATTGTTGATTATTTCATGACGGAATGTCGTAGAACTTTTTTTTGTGCACAGATTGTAGGTGACATTGTTTCCTACATTTTGGTGTAGTTTTAAGACAAGAACCTCCTATTGGTGCAAAGCCTATCCAAATTTTAGACAAAAAATGTCTGATTTGTCTAAAATGTCGATAGGCTTCAATACGTTTCGACATATTTGTATGGAAACTGCACTAAAATATCGGAAACAATGGTGTCAATTCGAGCAAGCCAAATTCCGACTTAACTTAACTTAAAATTAGTTAAGACGTGTCAAATTACAGATTGCTATTCAGAAAACGCCGACTTAACTTATTATGACAGGACTAAACCAAAATAAGTTAGGTCGAACTAAATTAGGTTAGAAAACGTTTTTATCTATTCGAAACGGCCACAAAACTGTCAAAATAGTAAACGTCGAACTAAAATTAAGTCGCGACTAATTTTGTGTGGACTAAAATTGGTCGTTGAAGTAAATAACAACATTTATCGAATAAACAAAGTTACGATTGACAAATTTGTAATTTTGGCTGTAGTACGGGCTGAAAGGTGTTCTGAGTGCCGGCCTTTATGGACAGATTTAGTGAAAACCCTCAGAAAAACGTGTTTTGTTAAATTTTATTGCAAAAGCAATGACGAAGGGCTTAGATTAAAACGATTAAGAGACTGTTCCAATCCATTCGTATTGCCGGATAACAAATTTAAAAAACTGTTTTGTATACCTACCAAATGACTACGACCTGCTGGACTTTCACAAACTACTCAGTCGTGACACCAATGATCGTCTCAGAGGTCACCACCTCAAATTACGCACCACCATCTCGGACAACAACCCTCACGAACATTTCTTCAGCAACAGAGTGGTCAGAGCGTGGAACAAGCTACCAAAGGACATCATCTCGGCACAGTATCAGCCAGTTCAAGAACAAACTTGACAAATACTTAGCCAATACAGAAACAGACTAAGAATAGCTGGATACAGGCATCTATCAATTGTATCAACTGCCTGCCTGATATGTAAATAATAATAAAATACCTGTGGCAATATGCCTATTTGCACATACTAGGAGGCAACAATTATTTTCAATAAAAGTCATTTTATATCATTTACAAGTTTTATTCAAAATATACACTAGGTAGGTAGTTAAAATAGAAATTGATTCAGATTTGGCTAGAATTGTATATACAGTTAAACCAGTTAGGAGTTTACTGTGCCTCTTCACCAAAAATTTCCTCAACTGTGTCTTCCCTCAACGCTTCAGCTAAAACTTGAGCTGTCCGCACCTTAGCACAGGCATTTTCTCTTAATGGCAGTGCAATATCTGCTCAGCTCAGCAGCCTAATATTTTCATTTAATGCTGCTGTCAGGCTATCGGCAACAGGTGGTCTTGGGGCTTGCACCCGCTCAGGCCGGCATATACGGGGGCGGTTGGGCAGCTCAGGTTGTTGTGGCAGTGATTGATGAACTCATTGAGGATCTTCTAGCTGAGCAGGCACAGCAGGAGGAACTTCAGCAACAGCAGCAGCAGTATGTTCCATTTGGGGTCTGAAATTAACAATAAATAATTTAAGATATCCAGCAAAAATATTTAATTATATGTATTACTTGGTTTTTAAAGGAAAACTTACCTGCTCTACAGTCGCAAAACCATACACAGAGGCAGGTCCTACAATTTCCAATATTTTATTGTCCAGATCTGTTAAATCTGGACCTGGAGGACCTCCTCCAGTTCCGCTGATGGAGCCCATACTTTTCGAGCTTTTGTTTTTGTTTTGCTGCGCCAGACATCCCAATTCTAAAAAAAAAGAGGAAATACATTTCATACATAGTTAATCACGAAGTACTTGTAATGACAAACATTGAGCCGAGTAATAATTGGTATTTGGTTTCTTGGTAAAACTGGTACTCGGACAACTTTAATCTTTACATAGTCTAAAACAAAGTGACTTCCCTCTCTG
This sequence comes from Idaea biselata, assembly GCA_958496205.1. Lineage (NCBI taxonomy): Eukaryota > Metazoa > Arthropoda > Insecta > Lepidoptera > Geometridae > Idaea > Idaea biselata. The sequence goes on along the minus strand of OY292396.1, from coordinate 23,804,239 downwards.
TCGTGTCTGTTTGTATTTTGTATGTACGCTTAGATCTTTAAAACTATGCAGAGCTAGTAATTCTATTACTATATAAAGTGGAAGAGTTTGTTTTTTTGTTTGTATATTCAGACCCTCTGTGTGGACCTATTTGCGTCGGTAAGGCTTAAATTTACTAGACTTAATCCATTTAACATATTTAGACTAATGAATAGAAAGCTTATGAGATTTTTTAGTTTGGTTGAACGCGCTAATCTCAGGAACTTACTGGTCCGAATTGAAAATATATTTTTGTGTTTGATAGTCCACATATCGAGGAAGATTAAAGGCTAGTAATGATCCTGATATTCTCGCGGAATCGGGACCTGGGCCGCCGGCACTAGGATTGGTAGATAAATAAATCTAATTCCTCTTACGCTATCGAAATAGCAATTAGCATAGGTAAATTGCGTCAGAAATAAGACCTACCTTTTGCCAACTGAGCATGAAGCCTCTCCACTCCACAAGCAGTTCCTTTTGCTGCGTTCGTTAGGTCTTATATACATTTTCCGACACAAAAATACAACAAAACTGATTCAGACGAATTACAAACTACAAAAAGTAAACAAATAATCATAGAGAAATCTAGACGAATAAAGTACTACCAACCTCACAGCATAAACCATTCGTTCTCATTTTTTTATCTGTGAATCCAATTTAGTCCGTGTTTAGTCCTGTCATTTTCAAATTCTAAGTTTAGTTTGTGGACAAAACCGAATAGCATACAAACTTAACTTAACTAAAATAAGTCTGTTTTTGGTTAGGTTAAGTTTTAGTCGGTGGTTTGCTCGAATTGACCCCAATGTCGCCTACAATCTGTACACAAAAAAAAGTTCTACGACATTCCGTCATGAAATAATCAACAATTTTCTATGCGCCCGATTTGGATTTTCAGTTTTTAGGGTTCCGTACCTAAAGGTAAAAACGGGACCCTATTACTGAGACTTCGCTGTCTGTCTGTCTGTCTGTCTGTCTGTCTGTCTGTCTGTCTGTCTGTCTGTCCGTCCGTCCGTCCGTCCGTCCGTCTGTCACCAGGCTGTATCTCATGAACCGTAATAGCTAGAAGGTTGAAATTTTCACATAAGATGTATTTCGGTTGCCGCTACAACAACAAATACTAAAAACAAAATAAAACAATTATTTAAAAGGGGCTCCCATACAACAAACGTGTTTCAAACATAACAAGGAGTCGAGAATCGCGGGAGGACAGGAAGAGGGACAGGAGGACAAATCGAGTTGGTCATGGAATTCAAAATGGCTGCCCTATCTGTCAAATATACCAGTCTGCCTTCACTTACCAAAGAGTTTCTTTTATGTTTCAGATTTTCTTTGTGCCAAGGTTTTTTTTTTTGAGTGATTCGGTCGTTTGATGGGAGTAAGAATCGAAGATAAATATTTCATATTTTCCTATAAAATTTAAAAATTGGTTGTTGTAAACCATTTTAGGGTTCCGTATCCAATTGTGATAGTGGTACGGAACCCTTTATGCGCGAGTGTCGCACTTGCCCCGTTTTTTATTCAGAATAGGGCCCCTAAGATAATTCACTTGTCTGTCTGCCCGTCCGCCTGTTTTCCTATTATTGTTAGGTAACTAAATTGTTTTACCTACGTAAATGGTGAGATAATAAATAATTTCATATTTATGTTCATAGTCATTAACATTACCCATAAAATGAAATATTCCAGTAGAAGTATATCTGGAATTTCTGCTAACCTAATATGAGTAGAAAATAGAAGTTAGTTACATATAGTATAAAGATAAGACATTATTTTAACATACCTAGGTGCCATAGGTATTAGTGTTCATTAAAATTCTTATACCCAGTCTTTTAAAACGATTATACATAAAATTAAATAGTAGGTAGAGTATGTACGTACGCACCTAACTATTTTCGTAATTAAGGTCATATACTTAAAATAGTTTACGCAGGGAGATACTCTCTCATCCGAGTGATGTTCCCAGTTGCATCCCTCTCGAGAGCCCGGGGTCCGCTAAACCCAAATATTTGGGGTTGGCGCAGTAGGTAAGTCATCAATGATTGACCATACCTTCTGCTAATAGATTTTGCAGTATTTGTACGGCCGGCCGCCTGCCTGACACCAACCCTTCTAGAGACCAAGCAGTTTATCCGCCAGCGCGCGGGGAGAACTTAAGTTTTGCTAGTCCTCTCTAAATGCCTTAGTCGCCTTTTACGACACCCACGGGAAGAAATGGGGTAACCTTATTCTATGCAAAGCTATGCTAAGTATCACGGGGCAATGGCGCCCCGGAGTTTTGAAAGCCGTGCGTGAAGCTAAAGCCAACATGTAGAGGCCCTTTTACAGCCTTTTTCGTTATCATCAAGTGCATTCCATATTGTTAGGAATTATTTTATAGCCTTTATCTCTAACATACCTAATGTGCATTGTTTCGGTTGATTTTGGTATATAAATAAGTTAATTTACTTGAGTAACGACATAACATTTTCCGTATTTGTTGTGTTTCAAAGTATTTTACAAAATCGCAATGTTTTTCAAATTAATTACTTTGTTTTTAGTTTTTAATTTAATAAGCGGTTATGAATATTCAACTACAGGCAGATATAATTGTAAGTTGTAATTGTAAGTTGTAATTTTTAATTGTAATGGATGGCCAAACGCCAACGAATAGGTATTGCTATCCAAAGAGGCAGCCAGTCTTTGGGTAGGTAGTACCTACCCCATTCCTAGGGGCTCTTTTTTGGATGTTTAATCATTTTAGTGAATTTTGATGATATATTGTACCATTCGTACCTAATCCTTTTTTACTAGTCATTTATTGTAAGGTTTATCGAAATTTCTGTCTGTTCATCAGGATTAGTTTTCTTCGCCGTAAGAGCAATGTTAATAGCGCACATAAATCGGTTACGTACAATAAATAAATAAGTAGATAGGTACATTTGTGAGCGCTCGGCCGACATTCGAACTCACCATCTTATGAATGAAAGTCAAGATCTAGGATAGGCTACTACGAAAATATCGCTCTTCATTGCTTTTTAAATTAAGTAACATAAAAACTTCTAAACCGATTTTGATGAAACTAGAAAATTTAGCTAACAGTAAATTGACTTAGATTTAATTAATTATAATTTCATATCATATTTTTCAGCTTTCAGTGATTGGCATTCGAATAATCGTCATCACCAACGTAAAAATATGAAACAATTAAAACATGAGGCAAGTATTTAGTTATTATTTTTTTGACAGCGGAGTTCATGTGAATCTTTCTCTAATCCTTGTATTTCGTTGTAGCTCAATGAAAAACATATAGGTAGTCATTGAGTTACAACACCTATAGAGTCACGAACTGAAAAAAAAATGTTCGCTCCAAAACTCGGCGCACGCTGTCTCGTGGGCAGACTTTTTGTTTACTTCGTTCGTGCGACTTTGAAAGTTATGCAACTAGGATAAAGTCTAAATTCGAGCAAAAGAACGCCGCTCGGACATATTTTTGAGTGTTGTCAGTTAGAGATTGTGGCTCTATAGGTATTGTAACTCAATGCATATAGTCTAAGATCCGGTTGCAGAATTAGCGACAATTTGAACACTAGTATTTGCCGCATGCGCAATGGCTTTAAAGTTTCGTACAGCTGAAAATCGCTATCGTCGTCTGACTCATTAGGGTCCGTTCACACAGACCGGCTCGGAGAGGAGAGCAGATGTTTTACCAGGTTTAAAACAGAGTTTTGAGTTATTGTAATAAGGTTTAATTTTACATGTCAGTTCTTTTATTATTGAGATTGCTTGAGCGCAACCCTTGAAAGAAGTGATATGTAAAAATAAACCTTATTACAATAACTCAAAACTCTGTTTTAAACGTGATAAAAAATCTGCTCTCCTCTCCGAGCCGGTCTGTGTGAACAGACCCGGACTAATCAGATAACGGAACATCATTATGTTACGCGCTAACTCTCTTTCACTCTACCTTAAATATTTACCAGCTTTAAAAGCCAGTAACCCTTATTTGCTTCCAGATTTAATTAGGCAACCGTACCTATATCATAACTGATATATAAATAATAGATAGTACCTAAGTTATGGGCGTATAAATGTGTCAAAATCATACCTCTGTTTACACTGTTTAATTTACGGCTGCGAGGAGGTACAGCCAAGTGCACAACGGCAACCATGATTTTTCAGTCTTTATATTTCCGTGAAGTAGACGAAAAAAAAACAATTAAAAATACTAGCGGTCACATTTGAATAGGCAACCTAGTAAATATATTATATTCTCCTAATCATAAATATGCGTAAAAATTGTTTTTTAGCAAACACTCGATGGGTCGCCGCATCCGGATCTTGTAATAATACAACTGTTTTATGAATCTCTTTGTCCGGGCTGTATTCACTTTCATACGATGGTATTGAATAGCACTGTTGCAGAACTGGCCACACAGAATCTTGTCATTAAAACTTATCCATATGGAAATGCAAAGGTAAGAAACTCGATTACTAAGAATTAGCACAGTTTCAACAGTTAGGTGACAAATATTAGGTCGGATTTTAACTTAGATCATGTATGTTAGTTGGTGTAAACTTAAATAGGTTGTTATTGACTGAACGAGCGAAGCGTCGCGTTGTCTGCTTCAAGTCTGGCTAAATTTTCTTTTGCCTTTCAGTATGTCGGTTCTTCTCTACGGGTCGTATTTCGCAACTGATCTTTATGAGACTTGGTATTGAATTTTGAATTTTTATCTATATTTTTATTCCATATATCTACCTATATAGATACCAAGTTACGCAAAGATCGGTAAAAAATGCGGCCTGTAGAGAAGAAGGAACAAACATTTATGTTTTTTCACATCTCATCTTATCTCACATTTCTGGGGTGGTGCAGCGAAGTCTGTGGCAGCGAAGAAGTGGCATATCGTGGTACTTTCTCTGCTTCCCTCCAGAAAATGCAAATGCTGACCCGAAACGAAGGCGTTACGGTGCCTAGAACTAAGACATATTTGCTAAGATATTTCGTAGGTTTGCTTTTCCATTCTTATATGAAAAACCCCTGAAATATTGCGACCTATCTTGCTTACTTTATAGTGTTAAAGAGAGATTAAGGAAGTGGTTGTTAACACTGGATTACGACGAAACGGAGTGTCTTTTTGTCATTCTGACATGAAATGGCATAAATTGAACGTAATTCATCATCACCATCATTTACATGAATTAGATATAGTACTTACTTAGGTACATTCTTAAAATGTTCTCCTCTTCAGAAGCTAGAAGCTTACACAATACCTGCAGCGTTGCATCTTAACTCGCGGTTTTGGAGTCTGTTCTATAGTCTTCAAATTTTTTTATTTTTATTTTACTTGTATACTCTTTATTTCATACTCAGCTAAGACCCCAATTTAGCGTATTCCTAGTTTCCCGCAACTTAGACTTGCCCTTGTGCGGGGGGCCAAAGGATTACTAATGTTTTTTAAGTTTTTGATAAATAATTTGAAATATAATTTTTGTTTCAGACTAACGTCGATCAAACCGGGACCGTGACGTTTACGTGCCAGCACGGTGAGGCCGAGTGCTACGGCAACATGCTTCACGCGTGTGCAATCAACATCCTGGGCATGACCACGTCGGCCATCATTTACAACTCCTGTTTGATGTCTAAGTCACAATCTAATGGACGATCTGATGATAGTGCAGCTGACGAAGTAAACACCTTAATAATATACCAACCCATTTTCATAGCCTAAGTAGTTTTCTACCGTAGTTTACACAATGGTTCTATCCGATCCGGGAGTTGTCCTTGACAGCATTTCATAATGCAGATAGTAACCGCAAGTTAGGTGTCCGTCATAAATTTTTAAATTATAATGTTACTAAATCGGGCCCTTGCGTGTTGGCTTCGGCCCACGCACGCCTTCTGAAGGCCCGGGTGCTCCATAACCCCGAGTATCATAAATGGTAACAACAAACAACAATAGGCACCTTGAGGCGAGGTGTCAGAGAGTAGCGACTCTGCGGCCCCCCGAGTGCTCCAGGGGGATGTCACCATTCCTCACTTCTGGCTTGTCTTAGTTGGCTGGTCAGAGTGAACATTGATGAGGAAGCGGTCCGCCGCCTCTGGCTTGACTTCACCGACCGGTCAGAGTGGAGTCGCGAGAGCAGAAAAGCTCAGAGGATGGACATCTCACGTCAGCAATGAGTTGGCCCCGCTCACTGGTATATCAGTGATGACTTTAAGAGAGGTTTCTCCATCTTTTAGCATCTCACGTCCCTGTTGCTCTCTAGCTGTAAATCGAGTCTCCGTCTGCTATATTTTTACGTGTTTGTTGGACATTGTTACTGGAGGCGCCATAATCACCATAGGGATTTATGGTGATTATGATTCTCCCAAAGTCTCAGTTAAAACAACACTCTGTGTACTCGATAACACTTAGATATTACTTGTTTTTTTTACAGTGCGGTAAACTTTTTAATGTAGATTCAGAAGCTATAAAAGCGTGCGCTAAAGGAGACAAAGGTATTAAGCTGATGAAGTTTGTTAGTGACGTAACAAACAGGACCTACCCACGGAGTGGCACACCTTATGTTCTGATTAATGGAAAACAATTTGATTCTGATGACAATTTTAAGAACGCTGTCTGTAAAGCTTTGAAGAATTCACCAAAGGCGTGTCATAGCAACACTTTGGAAGAAGAGTAGATTTGACAATAAATCTGTTGGTACAAATCGAAAATTATCGAAAGCTATTATTTTATTGATAGCCATATTGTAAAAAACCTACAAAAATAAAGATTTAATAAGTTTTGGACTTTTATATTATTTTTTAATATTTCGCCCATCTCTCCCTCTACAAAGTCACTTTACACATAGACGGCTCTGCAAAGTTACTTTATATCACCAAAAAAGTTACTGTAAAAAAATATTTAGGTTCTAGGGTTTAAAGTTATGTAACTTTGGAATATTTAAATTCATAAGGCCATTGTCATTTCTAAAAATCGAACTAGCCACCTAGACATAAAACTTAAAAAAAATGAAAAAAAAAAACGTTTTCTTTTCTTCCAATTTTATTTCGACAAGGGTAAGGCAAAAAGTTTTCAAAGAGTCACAACGTTATGAACTAAATTATGACCATTATGTAATGTTTTTTTTTCTTTTTTGGAGTTATTTTTATTGTCTTGCAATGCAGTAGAAGTGTAGAGTATTCACCTTGGTAATAAAGCATGTATTAGGCGGCTTGAATATCACGCTTTACTCAGGACTCTAGAGACTCCAGAGTTAAATCTTTAACACTCTCGCTACACTCGGGCGGGAGTTAACTCTAGAGTCCTTGAGAGAGAATACGACAAACTCTACATAAGACAAGGCTTTAGTACCTCGGTGCATAAACTATAATACATACTATTATTTTATCAGAAAACTCAAGTAGGTAAGTAAAGCAAGTCCTTCGCCTTCAATCAGACTCCGAGGTATAAAAGTAATTTGAATTTGAAAAGTAGAAATTCATAAGAAAACTCTAAGTGTTTCTTTTCGAAGCCCGTAAAAAGTCAAAGTAAGTACACTCATTTTCTCATATCGTCCCTCGCATTACTAACTATCCTATCTCAGTTTTGATAGTTTTGAGAAACCACGGTATTTCAGTTTGACATTTTCAGATTTAGATTCAGTTTAAACTTTATGAACCTCACGGCAGAAAATTTAGGTATATACATATAGAGTAAAGTTAGCACTATCATTCTATGTACTAAATACTTTTATAAACGCATTATTAATATATATTTTGGTATTCCAAAACAGATAGGAGACTTTGTGATAACTTTGTTTCTCAAAATTCGTTAGATTTTTTCCACTTACGAGCTTAAGGCTTACACTAGGTATGAAATTAAACACTTGAAATCAATCGTTTACTAAAGTTTAATTATGAAAATATAAACATGTTTCACATGCAATAAGTGTCATCACGTAACAAATCAGCGAAATGCTGAAATCAGTGGCTAGTAAGGAAAAGCTCACATATAAAATAACGAACAGAGACCAACTTAGAATCAGTAATGCTAGTGTTGAATCGTATAAGAAGATCATGAACATTGTTAGAGAAAAGGGACTGATCGGCCACACATTCACAAGAAAAGATGAAAGGAGCTACGGAGTGGTGATACGAAATCTTCATCCCTCCACACCTAATGGGTGTGGAGGGATGAAGATTTCGTATCTAAGATCTAACGCAATCTAAGAAGAAATAGAAGCTACTGGCAACATAGTTAAGGGAGAAATAATCACCTTTTTGCCTTTTTTCTTAACTTGATATCAGGACCCAACAACAAAGCCATTAAGGAGCTTCATCTATCACCAGTCTGTGGTTATAGAACACCCCAAGAAAAAGAGATCTTTAGTCCAATGCCACAGATGTCAACAATATGGACATTCTAAGAACTACTGTCTCCCCCCATATCGTTGTATCAAGTGGTACTGACAGTCTCACAAAACTTCCGACTGTAACAAAAATGACCGTAGCACCCCCGCTATCTGTGCACTCTGTAGCGGATCCCATCTTGCCAACTACAAGGGATGTGAAGACTATAGGCAAATATTGACTAGTAAAACCAAGCCACAACTACCAGTAGTAAAGAACCAACACAACCCTCAACTACCAAACAGAAAGGGAAACGTAACTACTGCAAACAAAATACTAACGCAAGAAATCGTATGCAGAAGCTACACGACCGACAAATACAGAACACATAGTGAACCTTAACATACCTGTTCCTGCCTGCCCACACAACAATACCGGCAATCCGGAACCGGTATCATATTCCGCAATAGAACAAATACTTTTGAAACAATCGGAGGAATATGACCTTATCCTACAACTCATGAGTATGTTAATGATGCTCATAACTAAACTCGTCGATAAGATGTCAAAATGACCTCGTTTAGAATAGCTACGTGGACAATCAATGGCTTGGCACCTACTAAGAACGAAGCAGAACTATTAATGATACATCATAATTTAGATGTCCTATTAATATTCGAAGCACACTGTAGACCCTCATCAAAAACCAAATTCAAAGAGTTTGATTGCTATGTGACCACCCATCCAGATGTAACATGCCATGCTGGAACGGCAGTCATCACCAGGAAATCAATCAGACACCATTTTATGCCTGAGTACAGAACAGAACATAGTCCTGTACTAAGAAAGAAAGAAACGGAGAACGGCTAGGCACGCTCAACCCAGGATAAAGCAGATGTTTTTGCCAAACCCGGAAAACCAGCTCATGAAGTAACGTCGTACAGACCCATCAGCCTGCTGCCGATACTGTCCAAACTGTTTGAGAAGCTGTTGCTGTATAGAATCCTCCCATTCTTGGAGGAGAACAAGATCATACCAAACCACCAGTTTGGGTTTAGACATACTCACTTGACAGTAGAGCAAGTTCACAGAGTCGTCGATAGAATCAGAAAGACACTGAAGGAGAAAAAATATTGCTCGTCAGCCTTCTTAGACGTCCAACAGGCCTTTGACATGGGTACGGCACAGAGGGCTACTCTGTAAGATCAAAAACAGCTTGGCACACACACAGCTTCTACTTACTCCTTGAACCATACCTGGCGCAAAGAATTTTCCAGGCAGCAGAGGGCAAGAAGACTTTTTCGACATAAAAGCAGGTGTACCCCAAGGTTCAGTGCTCGGTCCTGTACTGTACACAATCTACACTTCAGATATGCCCGTAGGAGATAACATAACTACCACCACATTTGCTGATGACACAGCTGTGCCTGCGATGCTGACCCTGCCATAGCCTCAATTAAACTTCAATGAGTGATGAGGTATGATGATGTATCAAGGTGCATGAAGCAGTGGAGAATTAAGGCGAGTGCACCTTAGTCAGTACAGGTTACCTTTACCCTACGTAAACGAAGCTCCTGTACAGCTAGAAGATGTAATATTACCACAAGAGGAATGTGTCCGAAAGGAATACTTCGGCCTGCACCTAGATCGACGCCTAACATGGAATCAGCACGTAAAAAAGAAAAGGCATGAAATTAACGTAAAATATAAAAGCCTGACTTGGATACTAGGCAGAAATAGTCGTCTCTCCCTTGAAAACAAACTGCTGATTATACTGGAGCCTCCTCAAACAAATCTGGATGTGTGGCATTCAGCTGTGGGGCAGTGCCAGCAATTCTAACATACTGATTACACAACGTATGCAGAACTATATACTAAGAACACTGTGCAACGCCCCCCGGCTCGCTACAAACGATGAAATACATAAACCCTTAATGAGTTACGACATTTAGTCAAATTTTTTTCCAGTTAAAATTTAGATACGATAGCAACACCAGTGTCTATAAGTCGAGAACCAATGTACATACAGACACGTGAGTAAGTGAGAATCATAAATAATTAATCCAGGAAGACATTGGTAGTCTTAACTCAAATCACCAAAAAAGTGAGATAGGATAGTTAGTAATGCGAGGGACGATATAGAAGGCTCCGCTAGGTAAGTATACACTATACAATCTACTATTTACTAAAGGTATCCATAGCTGGGCATTAACTCGTTAATCCGTTAATCGTTAATTAACGAAGTTAACATTTTGATTAACGGATTAACTTATAAGTTAACTTTTAAATATGTTAACGGACGCGTTAACTTCCGTTAATATGCAGAAGTCCGTTATTCGTTAATCCAATGCCTACAATTTACCGCACTGCAACGAGGCGCGGCGTGAAAAACAGGTTCAGATAAGTATGAAACGACCCATTGAAACGACAAGTGCCGAGGGGCTCGTGGCAGCGAGTGAAACAAAACCAAAACTAGATATATTTTACCGGCGCGTGCGAGTGAGAAAACTGCGAAGAGATTTGTTTCGTTTGAATATTTAATTACTTTTTACACATATTAGCGGATTAACGATTAACGTTAACTTGCGTTAATTCTTCCGAAATGTAACGCTTTAACGTTTAACGAAGCTATTTTTTTTTGTAGCGGATTAACGATTAACGAACTTAACTATTTGATTAACGGTGCCCAGCTATGGAGGTGTCTTTATTATATCATTTTATTTATTTCATATTTCATCGTATCGATTTTCTACATTTTGAGGTTCCGTGCTTACCTCAAAAGGTAAAAAGGAACCTTTATAGGTACCTACGATTCCAGACTTGGGCAGTGTCACCCAGGAAATTCTGCAAGTTGGCAAGGTCATTTCCCAGGACTCTTAAACTATTAAATAATGTAATGTGGACGGATATGTATGTAATGTATGATACTCGTAGTTAGCTATCACTAACAAGTAACAAGTCACTCTATAAGTACTAATACTATCTGTTATAGTAGGTACCTAACATTCGACAACTAAATAGTCCAGTAATTAACAGCCGAATACAGAAACGCCACTTAAAATTTGAGGCGTACTTAAATAATTGAGCCGCTTCTAAATTTTAAAATTGTATGGGAGTTTTTGAATTTGAGAGGTGCTTAGTTGTTTAAATAGAACTCAAATTTTGAGTTGCGTTGCTGTGTTCGGCCGTAAGTATATTGTGTTTTTCTGATAAACAAATTAATAAAGTTTGTACCTTTGGTGACAATACTTTTGGGCGTGGTGTCAAAGATACATTTTTTTTAATATCTTCCAAAACAGACATCACATCACTTAGTCACAATTTTATTATAAGTAGGTATGTATAGATTTTTTTAAGGAAAAATACGCATTCAAAAGTATTCACAGGCGGCGAAAATTTTTTAATGCGTATTTTCCCTTTCTAAAACTGCCTTGAGCAATAAAAACAAATTAAGAAATATGTATAGATTGTCAAGTTTTCCAAAACCAAACGGGCTACAGCTTGAAAATTATCAAGCCTATCAAAATAAGACATAGAACATATTTAGTTCAAAATGTAATGGTGATCATTTTTGCTTTTGACACTTTTTTTCATATCTGTTATAGGTTTCCCAAAAAAAGTGAAAAAACTGTTAACTTGGACAAACTTGACGGTGAGGGGAGTGTAAAGGCATGTGTAGAGGGGGGGGATAGAATTGCGTCTTAAACTACATCCAAAAATATAATATATTATGTCACCAAAGTATAAGGAAGGAATTTATTGATTTGTTTGTTTTCCCCATATTATTATATTGCTTACTTGGAATTACCGGACTAAAATAATGCACTACTTCGTTTCCAACGCCGTCTATCGAGCTATTATTTCGGTTTATCAAAAACTAAACCGAAATTATCTTCCCTCATTGTCTTTTAGTATACGATTATTGCTTTACCAGAAGCCACATAGAAGGTTTTTTTAATTAAACGAATTATTTGAACCAGTATTGGATTAAAGTCATATAGAAGTGTTTTAGAAGTTGTAGTACTGTAATTATTATAAATAATTATGACGTTTTATATTGTAAGGAATTATTTTACAACCTTCTTGGTTATCATGGTGTGCATTGTTTCAGTTAATTTAGGTAAGTATATAAATAAGTTAATTACTCGAGTAACAACATAACGATTTCTGTATTTGTTGGAAACCAAAGTGTTTTACTAAATCACAATGTTTTTCAAATTAATTACTTTGTTTTTAGTTTTCTATTTAATAAGCGGTTCAGATTCAACTCCAGCCTTCAGATGTGTTCGTAAGTTTGATTAAAATTTCTATCTGTTCTTCAGGACAGTTTCCTTCACCGTTAGAGCAATCTATATAATACTAGCTGAGCCCCGCGTTTCACCCGCGTAACGTAAGTCCCGATCCCGCGGGATTTACGGGATGAAAAGTATCCTATGTCCTTCTCCCGGTTCTAAACTACCACCCCACCAATTTTCAACCAAATCAGTTCAGCCGATCCTGAGTTATAAATGGTGTAACTAACACGACTTTCTTTTATATACAGGATGTTTCGACGAGGGGGTATTAAGCCAAAAGGGGGTTGTTCTAGAGGTCTAGGCGAACATACTTTTATTCTACGACTTTTGGAAATTCGAACTTTTTTTCGAAAATTTTAAAGATGTATCATTAAAAAAACAGCTGTTTTCGTAAAAAAAAGGCAATTAATATTTAGATTGTAGTGGTCCAAACTAAATAAAAGGGTACCTTAAGGCCAATGACCTCAAACTCTAAAAAACAGCTGATTTTCATGCAAACTTTAAACTCAAAATTTTCGAAAACTACTTCGAATTTTCAAAACTTGTAGAACAAACGTTATTCGCCTAGACCTCTAGAACAACCCCCTTTCGGCTTAATACCCCCTCCTCGGAACACCGTGTATAGCTACGGTTACTATACTCTTAATAGCGCACATAAATGAGTAACATAGTGACAAAGTAAATGAGGAACAAGTGTAGTTTACATAAATCTAAATAATGAATAATTATATTTCCTATACATTTGTGCACGCTCGACCGACATTTGAACCCATCATCACCCTAGGGATGAAAGTCGAGATCTAGGACGGGTCTTCATTGCTTATTAAGTTAAAAATCTACTAAACTGATTTTGATGGAATTGGGTAACATTAAGAAAACATGAAGACTACGACATGCGTAGGTGATACCACTGAATGCAATAACCAGTAAGTTTCTAATATATATATATATATATATATATAATATGTACTTACAATAATAACTTAATATCATATTTTTCAGCTTTCAGAGATTGGCTTTTGAAAAATCGTTATCACCAACGGGAAATTTTTAAAAACCCAATTCATGAGGCGAGTATTTTAATTTAGAAAATATTAATTTATCTAATTAAATGAAGTCATCATCATCCGAGTGATGGTCACAGTTGCATTCCTCTTGGGTGCCCGTGCCCGTTTGTCCGCATTCCTGCTCTTACGTCTCCACTTCGCACGATCTTCAGCTTCCCGTATAGCGAGACCATTTGAAAGCATGTCAGCCCTTACGACGTCAAGCCAACACTTCCCCGTCTTCCCAATCTGCCGTGGCCGGGCGGAGGCGTCATAGCAAGACATTTGTTGTAATGTAATTGTCTGATAACGGAGTTCATGTGATTTCCTAATCCTTATATATTTTTTGTAGGACATTGAAAAAGTTCACATACATTTGTATTATGAATCTCTGTGCCCATTCTCTATTGGCTTCCATACGGGGCCATTGAATAACACTATAGCAGAACTGGCCACAAATCTTGCTGTTGTAACTTACCCATATGGAAATGCAAAGGTAAGCAACTCGATTACTATGAATTAGCACACTTTAACTAATATTTGGTGCGCGTCGGCCCTGTGCTATATAGCTCTCTGTGTACTCTGCGATATTAGGTCGGATTTTAACTTAGATTATATGTATATTACAGTGGCCGGCAAACAAGTTGAAAAAAATGGCGGCGCAGAAGTCGAAGTCGCATGTAATATGTACCTACTACACGAACTTTGCCCTTCCACATTAAAATGTTCCAACTTGTTTGCCGGCCACTCTATTAGCGTTAAGATATGTTCTTAATAATTTTTTAAGTATTATTAGAGTGGCATGGGTTAATTGCTAATTTGCTATTTACCTAAGAGGAAGCGGAACGAAGTTAAAGTCTTCAGTCTTATTGGTTTATGGCTATTGTTTGCCTGACTCCTGGTCAAATTCATATTTGCCATGCCTAGTAATCAGTCTAAACAGAAGAAGAGACCCGTAAGGGTCTTGAAACGTCGGGCTTTGAAAAATGTTAAAAATATAACGCGTAAATTAGTTTAATTTCAATCCAATATCGCGAAAACAAAAGAAACATGTATGATATAATATACCTACCTATCTATTTTACTCTAACGGCGAGTCCACTTAACCGACTGTAAAAGTCAAAGTTTAGCGCCGAGTTTCTTTACTATTGGTAAAGAAACTCGGCGCTAGACTTCATACGAGTAATATAGGTTTCTTCTGGAATACTTTTTCCCCAGCGTGTTAGGTAGGCTATCTCATATTTAGTAAACTAACGGCCCAATACAGAAACGACAATTAGGGTGCTATAGACGCTATGCTAGCATAGCGTTTAAATGCAAAGTATATTAGGTATGTAAATTTATTGAGTCCAAGGACACCCTCAAATTTTGAGTAGGTAGGTACTGAAAATACTGAAACCTACCGTTTCAGTATTTTGAAGTGAAAGAAATTAGTAAAATAAAAAACCGATTAACTTATTTTATAAGTCTCCATTATATAACCTCCTACATGCGTATTCTTGCAATAGGTATAATAAATCTATAACCAATTAGAATTAATCAATCTACGTTTTTCTTCAGACCCACATCGATAAAAACGGAGGCGTGACGTTTACGTGCCAGCACGGTGAGTCCGAGTGCTACGGCAACATGCTTCACGCGTGTGCAATCAACATCCTGGGCATGACTACGTCGGCCATCACTTACAACTCCTGTTTGATGTCTAAGTCACAATCTAATGGACGATCTGATGATAGTGCTGCTGACGAAGTAAACACCTTAATAATACATTAGCCGATCCACTACCAACATCACTATAAATGGCCCGAGTATTTTTATCCGTTTCTTCTAGGCCTTCGGATCTCTCCCAATGTCTCAGTTAAAATAACTCGCCTTCGCTATAGTCGGGTAAAAAGACTGTCTGTACTCGATAACAGTTAGGCAACACTTTGAAAGGTTTCTCCATCTTTCAGCATCTCATATCCCTGTTGCTCTCTAGCTGTAAATTGATCAGCTGATTAGGGTAGCCCAGTTTGTGAGTTGGCGAGTCTCCATCTGCCATTCTTACGTATTTGTTGGACATTGTTACGGCAGGCGCTATAATCACCATAGGGACCTATGGTGATTATGATTCTCTCAAAGTCTCGGTTAAAACAACACTCTGTGTACTCAATACCACTTAGATAACACTTGTTTTTTTTTCAGTGCGGTAAACTTTTTAATGTAGATTCAGAAGCTATAAAAGCTTGCGCTAAAGGAGACAAAGGTATTAAGCTGATGAAAATTATTGGCGACATAACACACAAAAAGTATCCATTTAGTGGTGTCCCTTATGTTGTGCTAAATGGAAAACATTTCGATCATGAACAAGATTTGAAGGACGCTGTCTGTAAAGCTTTGAAGAGTCCACCAAAGGCGTGTCAAAGAAATAGAGCGGAAGAAGAGCAGAATTAAAATTAATTCAGTAGATACCTACAACCCGAAAATTACCGAAAGATGGGGCACTATTGTAATAAACCTATAAAATATAATTATTAATTTTCTGGGTTTTATTAATCTTATTTTAAAATATTTTGCATTCTCCTCTACAAAGTTACCTACTTTATTTTACCAGAAAAGTCAAGCAAGATAAGCAACTCTTTTGCCTTTGGACTTTAGGGTCAAACAAAATGAGGTTGGGAACTGAGCTTAAATCAAACACGCCGTGTTTTCAAATACTTACTTACGTATTTTATTTACACTACATCCTACGTCTTACTATCATTATTATTATTATGACTAATAGCCAATTACAATAAATGAGTAGGTACTGCTCATTTATTGTAATTGGAAAAGGAAAAATAATAGATTAGTTAGTTTTATTGTGTAGTATTTAAGTTGTAGTTATTTATTTTGTTATTTGTTTGTGTGCGTTTGTAGATGTTTAATTTGTAGTTTAAGTTTAATTATTATAGGTTTAACCGCCACATCTGCGAAAGTGGCGATATTTTATTTGATGTCTTCGAAAAAAAAAAAAAAAAACGTGTTACTATCCTATTCCACTTCCTCTCCTACTAGCTAGTATTGTAATCACGCCACGTTTTTTGGTTCCTAAGAACAATTTCAAACTATTCTCTGGCCCAGATCAGGTAGAATACGGCAAGTTGAGTTTAGTAATTGCGCAGAAGCAGAAACTACTGGGTCACTAGTCAAGTCACTAGTTTCTGCTTCTGCGAAGCAGACAAAAACTTTACAGAGTTATACGCAGAGACACAGGTTAATACCACTTAATACTTAGCGGTTAGCGATAGAATTCAGTGTGCAGACATTTTAAGGTTAACGATCCCCAGGCAGGATCTCCTGTTACTTTGAGGGTTCCTCAAGGATCCATATTAGGACCTTTTTAATTAGGTACTACTTGCATTTGCTACAATATGGATCTTAAACTTAAGAGGAGTATATACGTCAACGACCTTGAAACTGAAAATCCCTGTCGGGCTCATCGAAAATTGTTGATTATTTCATGACGGAATATCGTAGAACTTTTTTTTGTGCACAGATTGTAGGTGACATTGTTTCCTACATTTTGGTGTAGTTTTAAGACAAGAACCTCCTATTGGTGCAAAGCCTTTTCAAATTTTAGACAAAAAATGTCTGATTTGGCTAAAATGTCGATAGGCTTCAATACGTTTCGACATATTTGTATGGAAACTGCACTAAAACATCGGAAACAATGTCGCCTACAATCTGTACACAAAAAAAAGTTCTACGACATTCCGTCATGAAATAATCAACAATTTTCTATGCGCCCGACATGGATTTTCAGTTTTTCAGAATAGGGCCCTTAATGTATTCGCATCACACTTCTAAATGTCAATTAAGTTAAAACCACCGATTGCGATGAAACTTGGAGTGAAGACCCCTATTCTATCCCTTTTCCCCTATTTCCCTATTCTATTATTAGAGTTTTGGAATAATACATAGGCTAGGGGCTCCTACTTTTTACCCCTAAAATCTTACTGGATAGGACTTACACGTGTGACGCCACAGCTTGAAAAACCATGACGGACCTTGATAAACAATACCACGAAGTCAGTCATGAAAAATGTATTTTTACCTAATATTATGATTCGATTAAAAGTTTATTTTAATTGGAGAATGAAGTTGTTTTAATTCCTTATCAATTCAATAAGTAAACTAAGAAATGGTTATATAAAATACGTATAAGTACATTTAAAAATAGAGAAAAACAGAACATTAGGTATAAAAATCAGACAGTATTTTATGACTAACAGCTTTAATCAAATGCTACAATAAATGTAGTGAATATTATATTTCTACGTCATAGGTAGGTAAATAATATGTAGGTATATAGCTAGTTGAATGCTTGGTCTATTTTTGTTATCGCAAAAGGAGTGCACAGTTCATTGTATAGGCAGCTTTACGGGGGTAAATATTATAAGCAAGTGATTTGATACTTACCACCTCAGTCGCGAGAGGAGAGTCAATTTGTCACAATGTATTCATATTTTACGTACGGGGTCGTATTTCTTATTGCTACTGTAGACACATACCGTGTCCCTTATGGATATAGTACAAGGGCCCCTTATGGATATAGTGAGTTTTTTTTTATTACTTGCTTATACTTACTTGCAGATATTTGTAGTTTTACTTGTAATTGCGCTGAGACTGCGATTTATATATTTAGTTAAGGGGACTGTCTACCTAGTCTTTTCACCATACAAACTTTACAAACGTAGTCGGCTGTTTCCTCCCTGGATAAAGATATTACAAAAAATATGTTTATGCCATAAGTCCTTTATTAGCAGTGACCCTACGTTTTAATTTAATCAATTTTCAAATTTTTCCGAATTTTATTTCTATTCTAATTGGAAAATTATAAACACTAAAACGTAGAGGCATGGTCATGGCAGATATAGTTTTATGGCATAAACATATTTGCTCTAATGTCTTTATCCAGGGAGAAAACAGTCGACTACGTTTGTATGGAGAACGAGTAGTTAGACTGTCCTCTTAAGACTTGACGTAAATGATAGAGCACTACTAGAGTAGACAAAAGATATTGTAAGAGTACCTATAAATTGTGGCAAAATGTTTCATTGGATTTACTTTCTTTCGACTTAATAAATTAATTTTGTTGTTTTAGATTATGGGCCTATAATAAGTTGGAATGATCCAAATTACAATATTAAAACCAACGAGATCTTGGTAAGAGTTTTTAAGTTTTCTAAAGTGTCTAACGAAAAAGACCTTTTCCAGCCCTCGGCATGATCCGATTTTGGTGTTTTTTTTTGTAAACCTAATGA
This sequence comes from Idaea biselata, assembly GCA_958496205.1. Lineage (NCBI taxonomy): Eukaryota > Metazoa > Arthropoda > Insecta > Lepidoptera > Geometridae > Idaea > Idaea biselata. The sequence goes on along the minus strand of OY292396.1, from coordinate 23,785,281 downwards.
ACTAGGCGTAAGCCTTTTCCTTTTTTTTCAGTTAAAAAACACGTAAATTTACAAGACCATGATTTTTAATTTACCTAACGATTTTTCGTCTGTTTTCGCGATGTAAATTTATCTTTTACATTTTTTATTGCGGAGGATTTTTTTATTGAAAAAGAAAACAAAGTCTAGTTGTCTTAAGATACACAATAGGTACGTGTAGAAAAAATCACCGGTTTCGGATAATGGTAAGGGGTGAAAAATAAGTTATTATTTTTGCTCTCGTTGTATGGAGACACACGCCTCGACTATGACAGATCCCAGGGTTAAACAACCAGCCAGTCAGCTCGTTAATTGTTATATATTATATTCCACTATTTTGGCTGAGTATCGACGTAAAAGCTTATTTAACGCCGGCTGGCGTTAAACGGAGGGCACTATACCTACTCTTTCTCCATGCAAACGTAGTCGACTGTTTCCTCCCTGGATACATTAGAGCAAATATGTTTATGCCATAAAACCTATATCTTAAACTAGATGACTGATGCCTGTGACGTCTGATTTTTTTTGACCAATTCTTCCCAATTATTGCCTATGCTATTATGTGCTTGGTAAAACGGATTTTCGAAAACGTGTCAAATAAAACCTTTAATTTGATATAGAGAGGTATAGGATTATATTTATGAAATTAAAAATACGTGGAATATATTTTAGATTTAAAATGAAGATTTTGGTTAATATTTTCATAGGTTTAAACTGTTTGGATTTCAGCCATCTACTAATGAAAGAGTAAAAGTACAGGTGTACTATGAATCGTTGTGCCCCGACTGCATTCAAGGCTCAACGCAGTTGGCGAAGACTGCACAAAAACTAGCACCTTATTTAGATATCAAAACTTATCCGTACGGAAATGCTCAGGTAAATACAAATAAATGTAACTATAGAAGCGCCTTGTTCTTAGAAAATGGTGAATAATTTTGCCATTATAATTCGACAGCTGTTTTTTCGCACTCATTTAAAATGACATAAGTGCCTACATCTCGCTTTTGACTCGAGGTAATTTACCTACACTTCTTGTAGCCATGAAAAATCAAAAATTTCGCATCTAAAACTAGGTACTTGTTTATCTACTTGACACATAACTAGGTAAATATAAGGTGACACTCTTCGAAGACTTGACCAAATGACACTTTTTCACGGCTTGACGAAATAACACTTTCATTTGCGGTAACTATACGCTTGACCAAATGTCCACACATCGTATATCTGCCGCTTCGCCCGCAACTACGTTTGAACACCACTCAAAATTCCACTCAAAATTCCTATCTATTACCTATACATAAAATAATTCAAAAGATAAGAAGGGAGGTCGCTAGGTAGGTAGGTAATACCAGTAAGTACCTAATGAATATTTATTAGGTACCACCTAAAGGTTATTCCAATATAGGTACCTAACTTTAAAAAAAACCTGACTGCCTAAATAAGATTTCGTAGCAAACAAGTTTATAGACTTTTCTTCTGTTTTCGCGATGTTGGATAAAAATGAAACTAATTTTTCGATTTTAATCGCGTGGTGTTTATTGCTTTTAGCATTGAACCAATCAATCCAATCCTGAAGAAGACCTGTAAAGGTGTCGAAACGTTGAGCATTAAAACATTGCTAAAAGTGATAAACACCACGCGATTAAAACCGAAAAAGAAGTTTAAGTTCTAAACAAGTTTATCTCGTAGCAAGATTGACTACTAGTTGTGTTGAGATTTATCTACAACATAAATAAATAGGTGTATATGTTATAGGCAATGTGTATAATCCGGCATTGTATAGAATGCCTAGGCATTATATACATTGCCTAAAACGTTCAGGCAATGTGTATAATACGATTCATTTCATACATTGCCTAGGTATTGTATAAAATGCCCGAAGCGCATCAGGCAAAGTGTATAATGAACGACGGCAGCGGTCACCGAAGCGCCTCATACTATAAATAAAAACATTATTAACATTTATTTCATATAAAGTGCTATTTTTATACATCACGCCTTTTTTATTTACAGAATAAGGCGCTTATTATAATAATAATAATGAACAAATCGCTGCGTGTAATCATGTTCTAACATTAACCTAACCTAACCAAGTCGGGGTGCTCCGTTTAGTTTTTCCGTTCTTTAGATAGTTAGATAGCATCAGGATTTTAACTGTAAATATTTTAATATTAGATACTTATTCGAATACGTACCCCCCCAAACCCCCTGCTAATTGCTATCTAACTATCTAAAGCACGGAAAAACTAATCGGAGCACCCCGACTTGGTTAGGTTAGGTTAATTTTAGAACATGTTTACACGTAGCGCTTTGGCGAGCGAGCGAAGCGAGCGTGCCGCCGCAGCGGTCGCCAAAGCGCCTTATTCTGTAAATAAAAAAGGCGTGATGTATAAAAATCGAAACGCTGTCTACGCAAAAAAACACGTTACATACATTACCTATGCGTCAACCGGCATTCTATACAATGCCTAGGTATTCCATACATTTCCTATGTAAAGTGTAAAATAGTTTGAACATTCAATATCATTTCACACATTGCCTGGACGACCCCGGCATTCTATACAATACCTAGGAAATGTATAGAATGCCTGCATTATACACATTGCCTATAACATATACATTATGTATGTAATAGATATTTCATGTAGCTACTCAAAATTGATGCACAGTAGGTATTTATTTATGTTACAAATATAATTTAAAAAAAAGAGTGGTAACCCGAAAGTTCCTGAATCGCATAGATCCAGGGTAATCCTTGCGTTTAAAATAGGTTTTTAATTAGTAATAATATTTACAGTGGGATGGGTTGATTTCTAAACGAATAGGTTAGGGAGTGTACTACCTATAACGAAGTGTAAGTCTTCTGTCTCTATCCTATAGAAATAATGTTACCTATCTATAGTTTTTTAGATAGATAACTGAAAAGAAAACAGAAGGGAATCTAGTTTTCTTATTTAAATTATTTTTGTGTCTATTTGTTAACTGCTATTTTTTCATTTTAAGTTTCTACAATAGCTTTGTCTTTGTCTTCGATGCGATAGAGACGGAAGTAATGCCGACTCTGCCGAGGGCTCTTCCGTTGATATTCCATAGTGAATAAGCTTTGTCTACTTTTCTAAGCGCTCCGGTAGAAACAACTTAAACAATAGGCAATTTGCATTTGCTACTTAAGAAGTACTAAATAGGTTGAGTACTATTTACGTTCCTACCTGTAAGTACTATTAACAACAAAAGTGGCTACCCACTGTAAGGTCTAATTTCGCTAGCAAGGTAAAGGACAATGCAACCTAGTGGGCCACAAAATACAAAAAAAAAAAAGTTATTGCCCAGATATGAAACAAACGCTATCATAGAAATATCATGTTTACAATCACTTTTTACTACGGCATCAAAAAAATCGAACCTAGAGAAAAAAAGATATAGACATATTTATTATCGTTTAAGTTTTTTCTTTGGGACTTACAACGCGCCACTGAGGTCGTCAAAATTAAACTCTTAACTTAACTTATCTCTTAATTGATAAGTATGTATTTGTTTTATGTTATGTATATATGCATAGGTATATATATATTTATAAATATTTAAGGTATATGCATGTATTATTTATTGTTATTTGTATGTGTTGCACCATTGTTATTATATTTTTCAAGGTCCTTTTATCTTTCTATACTTCTCGTCCATCCAAAGGGTGCCTGGAAGAGATCGCTTTAAGTGATAAGGCCGCCCATTTTGCCACTTAGTTATAAGTTATTTTATGTATTTCTTTGAATTGATTTTTTATATTTTTGTTACAATAAAGAATAAATCTCTCTATTTTAAGTGCGTAACCCTGCACTAGGCTGTTTTATTATTCTGAATATATAGTACGCATAGTACAGACACCGTATTCGATTGTGGCACAAACATAATTGTTGATCAAGTCCAGTAAACACAGCCAAAGTAAACGTTCAAAGATCGATCAAGTCCGGTAAGCACAGCCAAAGTAAACGTTCAAAGATCAAGTCCGGTGAGCACAGCCGAAGTAAACGTTCAAAGATCGATCAAGTCCGGTGAGCACAGCCGAAGTAAACGTTCAAAGATCGATCAAGTCCGGTGAGCACAGCCGAAGTAAACGTTCAAAGAATCAATAAAGTCCAAAAAAAAACGAGCCAAGTCCAAAAAATATCAGGATAAAATAAAACCACACAGACGACGAAAAGTTCCAAACGACAAGCGAGTGGCGACTGCGCGAGCTCAAGTTTAAAAAATGCTAGGAGCTTTCCCTACGGAAGAATAGGAGAGATAACCAGCTATATTGTGTAGGTGTGCCAGTTGGAAACGTCTGAGGGGCAGATAGTTGGAAACATCTGAGGGGCATAGTTGGAAACGTCTGAGGGGCAGAAGCTTATTTATAAGTTGGCACGTTCTAGGATCAAAGCGGCACAGGATATATCCATGTGCCTCTGTGTAAAAGATCCTAATGGTAACCTGCTATGCGAGGACCTCGCGGTGACGTAGAGGTGGCGCTCTTATTTCCACGAGCTGCTCAATAAGCAGTATAAAGAGGTGCAGCCACCGGAACTCCCTCCGAATCTAGGACTTGTGCCACTGATTACGCCTGAGGAGGTGCGCAAGGCTCTTCGCTGCATGAAGAATCGGAAAGCTGTCGGCGCCGATAGAGTCCCCATCGAAGTATGGAAGGCTATGGGTTCTCGTGGTGTGGGCATCTTAACCAACCTTTTTAACCGCATACTCGAGACCCGCAGAATTCCCGCCCAATGGAGACTGAGTGTTATCACTCCAGTGTTCAAGGGCAAGGGATCTGTGCAGGAGTGTGGAAGTTATCGTGGTATAAAGGTCATGTCCCACACCATGAAGCTCTACGAGCGTATAGTTGAAGGAATCGTTATGGAGAAATACAGAACGAAGAATACGCCTCTGCATTTTCTGTTCCTGGACTTGCAGAGGGCCTTCGACTGTGTTCCTCGCGTGATGATCTGGTGGGCGCTGCGGTCCAAAGGGGTGCCTGAAACTTATATTGAAACCATCCGGGACATGTACCGAAATTCCGATTCAGTGGTGCGAACTGCTGTTGGTGACACATCTTTCCCCATTACAGTCGGAGTCCACCAAGGATCCGTCCTAAGTCCGTTTCTGTTTAGCGTAATACTGGACGCACTGTCCGTAGTCATCGGAGACGCACACGAGCAGCCCCCGTGGATGCTCATGTATGCTGATGATATTGCGCTAGCGGACTCGGATAAGGGACGGCTTGGAAGGCGTGTAAATGCTTGGAAAGTGTCACTTGAGAACGGCGGTTAGCAACTCAACGTAGCGAAGACCGAATACTTGGCTAGCAATACCACAGATCCCACACCTGTCTGCGTAGACGGTCACATGGTCGAGCGGACAGACCAGTTTAAGTACTTGGGATCTGTGCTTCACGAGTCCGGCGACATCGATTGTGACGTCAAGTCCCGCATTTCGGCAGCTTGGGCCAAGTGGCGAGAGGTGACTGGTGTCATCTGTGACCCGAAAATGACGCGAAAAGACCGCGTCAGAAACTCCCGCATCAGGGGCAGCCTTCATGTCCGAGACATTGCAGACAAACTGCAAGAATGCCGCTTACGGTGGTACAGCCACGTTCTACGAAAACCGGCTAGTTACGTGGGAAACAAATGTCTTGCCCTGGCGCCTCCGCCCGGCCGCGGCAGATTGAGAAGACCCAAGAAGTGCTGGCTTGACGTTGTAAGATCGGATATGCGTGCAAATGGCCTCACTACACGGGATGCCGAAGATCGTGCGAAGTGGAGACGTAAAAGTAGGAAAGCGGACCCCGGGCTCTCGAGAGAGATGCAACCGGGAACAACGCTCAGATGATGATAATGATTGTGTAGGTGTGACAGAGACAAAAAATGTTCGCTAACCGTTAGTGATAACGCTGGAATCTATTGTTTTATATCAATCACAAAAGAATTTGCAAACCGGAGTGGGTCAGTGTATATTTTGAACGTCATAATTATAAACGCCCATAAAAAAAAATCTCTAGGCGCGATTTCGGTGCCGCCATATTAAAAGTTGCTGACCTTAATATACACTATTATACGACATGGGTTTCAGGTGTGGGCAGTAAAGCAAAAAAAAAAGAGTCTGTGGCCCAACCAATAATTGTCACGCATTTGATATTTTTATATATCCATTTAACGATGTGTATATAATATGCTTATTCCACGCTCGAAGCTCGGTTCAAATGAATCCTTCGGCTAACTGGTAGCCGACATTACATTTATTTTATCTATTTATCCATTACATTTTGTTTAACTTTCAGACTTTTGACGACGGGCGTGGTAATGTTACATTTAGATGCCAACACGGTGTTAAAGAATGCTACGGAAACAAACTCCACGCTTGTGCTATAGACTCCATTGGAGACGTAACGAAGTCCATCGTATTCAACGCTTGTATGATGAAATTGGAATCAAATGATCGTGCAGCTGATACGGTAAGTAAAATCTTAATAAAACTTTCCATTTTCCTTGAAACGTTTCAATGTTTTTCTAAAATATTTTACTTTTACTGCTACAAGAGAGCGAGTGCCTGAAAGATATATCACAGAGGAAATAGCCATCGTTCCGATACGTAGGAGAATTGAAAAGTGTTTCTTGTCTCGGAAATGTATGACCTAAATATTTTCATGAGCTTTTGTTACAGTGTGGCCAGCTCTTGGGCGTCGACAGTGCGACGATAAAAGCATGTGCTCAAGGCGAGAAGGGAACTCAACTTCTGAAATATTACGGCGTTGAAAGTAAAAAAGTTGGATTCAGATATGTGCCGTACGTGCTGATTAACGGAGTTGAAAGTGATGAGGATAATTTGTTTCAAAACGTCTGCAAGGCTTTCCAAAATCCACCACCAGAGTGCCAAGGCTACGTTTGAGCTTCTTAAACCGGAAATAAAATAATGTAAAGCCTGAAATAATAAAAAAACATGTTATGTTACATTAAACTTATTCTTCGGTTTTAATCGCGTTAAATTGACATCTCAGTCTACCCAAGAGGTCAGGAACACTGAGACAGCAGGTCTTGCACTGAATTTAGTGCCTATATGATCTGCGCCATGTTATATGGAACTATTAGTTCCATGAACGGTCACCATCACTTTAAATAGAAAACGCGCGACAACAGCGCAACATAGCGCAGATCAAAGTGGCACAAAGATCTAATGGCATTTTGTATGGTATAGCAAATCCACCGTACCTACTTGTATAGTTTTATTTCAGTGATCTGGAACGAACTCAAAAGTTCAGACGTTAAAAAAAGCAACGCGTTTAAAACATAAAAAAATGTTAATTTTTATATTACCATCGCGAAAACCGAAGAAAAATCTAACATGTTTGGAATTTTTGTTTTATTTTAAGTTTATGCCCTCAGATTTAGTTTTAATCTTAGAATCAACAATATTAGTAAGACAAGTCCTATAGTACAACATTTTTTAAGAAGATTTGCTACAATAGAAATAAATAAGAAAGTACCTACCTACTTTTTCAATGCTAGAAAAAAGTAGGTAGTTAGGTAGGTACCTATTATATTATTCCTTTACTTTATGTTACCTAGACTAGATAGGTAGGTATACGTGTTAAGACATTTTTTCTTATCATTCATATTTCTAACTGTGAAGCATTGGTAAATAACAATAACATAAAAAAATACAATACCTACTCATAGCCAATAAAAACGAACAAATTGCTAAGTAACCTTTACAAAAACATCATTTACTAAAATAACAGTGTAGAAAGTGGTATAAGAACAGGATTTATTTACAGATAGTTGAAAAAAGAGCTAAGTAGAGGCATTATAGCGTCTCCCCAAGTTGCAAGAGTGCCAACTCACATGTGAACACTTTCCCACAGTCCCTCTGGGACACTTGCCAAACTGTCTCTACACTTTGCTGTTATTATCGCAGACGTAATAATATCAACTTTTTATTTAAAAAAATATGTTTATTAACGTTGGCAGTGGGAAGGAACTGGTCGGGACCTATTATACCCTTTTCTGTTTACAGGTAGTAAGAAAACATACTGACAACTTTTCATCAAAAGTATAAATAAATACTACACGACACGCGATGTTACACAGAGTGCAATCTAGCCCCAAACTAAGCACTACTATGGATACCTACTAGACGACGGAAAGAATACATTTTATACCTTTTTTTATAATCCAACCCGCAACCTTCTGCATTGGAGTCGTGCTTTTGTCCAACGAGCCACAGAGCCCGCGAAATATAAGAATCTATGTATGAACAATAGATTGGGCACATACAAACAAACGGACAACCTCTCACCGTAGGTAAATGCATATACTTACCTGCCTGCTTCCGTCGTGGGTAAAAACAACCTGCATCATTTTCATAACAGGTAAGAGGCCCTTTAGTCCAGGATCCCTAGTACATTTTACCTAGTACCTAGTATTTATATAATTTAACAGTCATATTGTCCTACAAATTGCGTGGTACGTTATCACGGTCCTACTCTCAAAAGTAGTAATACAGATCCTCCTTCTGTTATGTACTACAATCGAGAGTTTCGAATAGGAAATTGTTGGGTGTCTCATCAAAATGAGGCTACTCACGAAAAATTGCTTGATAGTAATCAATTTGCAAAAATGTACTAGGGATCCTGGACTCGAACGATTTTCCCGGTTGTATCCTTTACAAGCACTGTAAAATAAAAAGATGTTGCACGAAAATCTCTTGGGGCGATTTCCTACGTAGAAATCAACATCTAGGGGAAATTTGTTTTTAATACACCGTTGAGTGCCTAGCGTATTAAAAATTGTAGAATGAACACCAACAGTAAGCACTTGCTATAAATTATATGTAAGGCGAGACAAAACGCATTTACCCTTCGCATTGTTTTTATTGTAATAAGATTGCATTGTCACCGGAACTAAGGTAACACATTGTACCTACGTCAATAGATCACCAGGAAGGGATTTTCTAGATTTGAATCCCACGCTTAACAGACAAAGAAAAAAGTCATTTAAAAGCTCTATGGTTGTATGAACCAAGTAGAAACTGTAAAGTGCGTTTCATCTTTAATTACCTATGCCGTCATGTTGGTAGCAAAACAAAAAAGTCTCGCCTCATTATCTTGAATGTGCTATACCCTAAACCTTGTCTAAAGGAAGATTCGTTCATTCATTCTTTATATACAAATCTTCCTTAATTCAAGGTAGCACATTATTTTTTTTGTATTTTGCATTTTTTTTTGTTTTGCTACCAACATGACGGCATAGGAATTTAAAGATGAAACGCACTCTAGGGTCCTTAGACAGGAATGGAAACGAAAATATTATGTTTTGATATAAATTTGTCTAATTTCTTACTATCGTTCTTTTTCGTGTAGTGGTTTGGGTCAATGTTAAGAGTTGTCAGGTCGCCCCTAGGCCTTGATCTAACGACTGCTATCAAAGATTACAACCGGGACCATCAGGGGGATGGTTCGTGCCTTGCGAAGAACGGGGGAGTTCGAGAAAATATTTTTTTAACCAAACACATTATCGGTCACCCATCCAAGTAGTCGCGCCATGTGTTGCTTAACCTGCAAGTTTATACAACATCCTAGGCTATTGAGCTTTTCTTTCATTGCCTAACCTAGAGAGTAACTATATAGGTAGTATACCTTTTTTGTGAGGCAACCATTTAAGACTTTTGTAGTTCATGCTCAGTCTCTATCTAATTTTCTGTAAATAGATCCATACAGGGATATCCTACTAAAATCATACATTTCAATCATACTCCTCATCTTCATCTAAGGCAGGGGTTCCCTAACTTATTTGAGACGCGCCCCCGGTAGTATACACATTCAATAGTAAAATTCTCCATAAGCACTACTTAGTAACTTGATGTTTCTGGAGACAAATAAATAAGTGCAATTGTACTTATATTTAGTCAGAGCTGCATTGCATGAATCATACTTCAGCTATTCCAATAATTCTTTTCGTTATGAGTAAGAGCATTGTGACTGTTGACCATAAGATAAAATATATTTAAAACAGGCTCCAATAAAACAGAAACATTTTTATATTCTGACACATTTTATCCTGGCTCTATCTGCTTGCGCAGTATTACATTATCTTCTCTCGGGGTATAAGTATTGATACTTTTAAACGTTTTGTTGCCATTACAATTTCATGGTAGTTTTAACGTCCTAGGGAATTAATTTGTCTGCCAACCTTGACTAGATAACCAATTAATAAGTTTTACTTAAATTTAGAACCAGGTAATTTATTGTTTTACTTAAATCGTCTACTATTCTATTTAAATGTTTTTTTGTAAATTATATCTATTTTATTCAAACCTTTATGAGCACGGTCAAAAGACTTGTTCAGAGAGTCTGTCTGAGCGATATCGTCCTCCTTTTTGAAGTGTACAGAGAAGGCAACAACCAGTATTTGGACAATTACTAGTAGTCCTAGAATGATAGACACCACTTTCAAGGGTGTCAATTTATAAAAATTAAATACTAACCTACTACTAACTATAGTATGTAACTCTATTATGGTTTATTTATTTTTTTATTATGATTTACCTAGTTATGATGATGCAAGAGGTGACTTCTCTCCATTTAAATAGTGGCCCAGCAAGACCCAATCTAAAAGAAGTAAGTCTAAATCCGATAACCCATCAGGACATGATGATTTTAAACTAATTCAATTAGATAGATGACCCGTACAAAGCTTTAGGCTTTGCAGTTGCAAACGGCAAAAAAATCGATAAATCTGCTCCAAAACTAACAACAATTGGATTGCCGAACAGTGAAATAACTCCAATCAAATTGTACGCTTTTACTTTTCAACTACCCACCTCTGGATCCCAGCGGGATTCGAACTAATTAATACTCAGAACGCAAGTTCAAACAATGTCGCCAATACCCCGCAGTCCAATTACTTTGTTCGCTAGTTACAACTTACAACTTGCTAGAACAGTTTTGTATCCGACTGTTGCTTTTGCGAAGACAATTCTTGTTAACCCCAAGGAATAACTTTGGATTACTTAACGATCCAAAGTTATTATTTTTGTTAGAATCATTGCGGTTTTCCTACTTCAGTAATCTATTGTTGTTAATTATTTTCGTACTTTTCAAACTACAACCATCATAATAATGAAACAATTTATGTAGTTAATAAAATTAACAACCCAGGTAGAGTCGAAACTTTCCCGTAATAGGGTAGTTTAACTAGAATATCCGCTTAGAAACTTTTCCTTAATCTGAGCCTCGGTGGGGTGCAGCTGTGGAGTACATCAATATACTTCATAACAATTCTACGGCGTTAGTCGAATTATGGAGTATCATTGAAACTACGGCAGTCGGAACTAACTTAGACGAGTATCTCTAGAGTACCTATCTAGCTAGTTTAGATGGAAACGAAGTTAAGAACATAATCATGGTTATTATAATATGAGATTTAAGGCCAGACCTGGTTTAAACCATGATTTAGGCATAGTAAATCATGGTTTAAACCAGATCTGGCACTGATGGAAAATAAAATTGAAATAAATAATGCATCAGTCCGTCTCATCTCATATGTTTTGGTTGTTGCATGATTCACTATTTTATTCACTAAAGTCATAAAACAGCAAAATTTTGAGTCAATCAACCGATCCCTAATTTTATTTATACATTTTAAATCAATTGAGTGTATCTTATCTACATCTAACTTCGACGACTATGTTACATATAAACATACCTACCTACTAGTATTTTTGCGAATAGTAGACTTCACAAGCACAATTTGTTGGAAGTTATAGCCCCTAATCAAACCAATCAAAAATTTACACAACAGAAACCTATCTGCTCATAGAACCTGTCTGCCAAACCAAGTCTTAGTAAAAAAGGGTCCTTTTGTGTAGGGAACCCTGAAAACAAGTAGGTAAGTAAAACATGATTTTAATTTTTCATAAAAATACATCTAGGCAGAAGCTAGACGAACTCTGTAAAATTTATCCTCGTGCAAGTTTTCATTTTAATCAGCGACGCATACCTACGTCCCAATGCGTGGTATTAGTTCGGCTTGGCATATTCGCAATTACTTTTAGCTTTGACAAACGTCGCATGCATAATTAGTATGCCATGCTTGTACTCAACAAAACTACGTAAAATAAGGCAGGTTTTCAATTTCATTACGAATATATAGTTTTCAGAATCTTTATTGCCTATTTTGTATTGGACCCGCTTGCTTTATGCTGCCATTATTTTCAACGTTGGAATTACATTTCGAATTTAGTGATAGATTTTCATTAAAAATAAACAATACAGCCATTAAGCGTTAATTGGTTTGAAGTAAAAATATTAAATTTACATTATAAAGTAAATGGCTTTGTTTTAAAGCAACAAAGTAATGAATTTGTTATTTACTTTTAAAATGTTTCTCAGGAGAAACAGAATACTAATTTGATTTTTTTCATATGGTATTGTGTTCTTCTTCCCATCATCATCCGAGCGATGTTCCCGGTTGCATCCTTCTAGAGATCCCGGGGTCCGCTTTCCTACTTTTACGTCTCCACTTCGCACGATCTTCGGCATCCTGCGTAGTAAGGCCATTTGCACGCATATGATCTTACGACGTGAACACTTCTTGGGTATTTCCAAGGTATTGTGTGCTTCTTAAAAGACGAACAAATAAACGACCCGTTTTTAAATTTACTTACTAGTACTAGAGTCAAACTTAGAACATGAATGATGTTTTGTTACAACAATGCTCACAACTTGATTTAAAAAATCTTGGTGTACATTTTATCGGTTTATTGCACTTTTTCATCTTCTTTTGTGCAGCTGGTAGTGTCCTGGTCACTAGGTGATTTTCCAGGGCCTATGACTTTACAAGTACTTAATGCTATCTGTCGTTTAAAACTACAAAAACACTTTTAAAACATTGTTATTAACTGGAATTTTCGACAGTAGCATTTCAACAATGATGTAACGTCACGCTGCGGACGATTCATTAAACTGAAGGTCTTTCTATTCATTGCTTTACGCTATAATAGCTTATTATAATCAAACCTTGGCTTAACATTTGAAATTGTACACTGGAACCGCAAAACTTAGGTTGTATCTATTCGCGGTCAATGCAACATGATAACATTATCATAAAGACTGCATTGGCGGAATCAAATTACTTACAAATAACTTAAGAAATTCTTATCTTAAGTTGTGTTGGATTATCATCATCCGAGCGATGTTCCCGGTAGCATCCCTCTCGAGAGCCCGGGGTCCGCTATAGGCTATATAAAAAAAATATCCTTACTGACCTATATATCAACGCAGAGCCCGAACCGCTGGTCCTAGAGACATCATCATCATTACCATCATCATGACACTACATACCAGCACCCTAATCCCAATTTATTTGGGGCAGGTACAGCATATCTTCTTTTTCCATTCTCTTCTTTAAACCGTCATCTCATCGTTCACATCTGATATCCTTGTAAAACTCTCTCATATCCTGCCAAACACAGTTCATCCATATTTTCTAACCAACTTTTAGTCACTTGTCAACTTGTGCAAACATTTTTATGCTCGCAGGTTACATTTGTACCTATTTATATTGACATGGCTGATAATATGCGTATACCTACATATATATTGACAACCTCTGTGGCGCGTCGTGCGAGAGCGCGACTGCAATGCAGGAGGTTGCGGGTTCGATTCCCGCCGGGTGCAAGTATTTATGCTTAAAAATAAATATTTGTGTCTGGTCTGGGTGTCCTTCTATGTATAATATGTATGTATTTACAAAAGAAAAATCAATATAAGTATTATATCCGTTGTCTAGTCACCATAACACAAGCTTAGTCGCTTACCACGGGGCTAGATGGCGCTGTGTGTTGTTCACAGAATTTATTTATTTATTATTTATTTTTTATATTGTACCAGCAGCGTCGCATGCACGGTTTATACGCGTAAGCCCCGGTCCCGTGGAAAATGACAAAGAAGACACACTCTAAATTTCATGACCCTAAGACCAGCAGTTTGGGCTCTGCGTTGATATGTTCCTAGTTACAGTCAGGACTTTGTATTTTATATGAATAGATTTTGGAACTCTTGATGATCAACACATCATACGCCACACGGTTGTTGGTAGAATTAATTATACTAATAATGTGACAAGTAAACGTACTCTACTCGTTTATACCATTTGTGGAATATTTCTTGCTAATTATACGTTCACGTTCTGCAGTCGAGTTCTTTTAGCCCTCATACCTCACCCACACATATCTACGTCGTGAGTAAAAATAGTATTTGGTCGAGTCATAAGATCAAAGAAATAAATAGGTAGGTAGCTTAGCAATCCTACTCCTATCCGTTTGCTGCGTCCCGCGGTTTCACCCGCGTAAGGCCCGATCACGTGAGAGAATTTTTAAAATCGGTTTAGTAGTTTTTGAGTTTACTCATTACACAAAAAAATACAAATCTGTCCTCATTATAATATTAGTGTAGAAGTGTGGATGTAGGTAGATGGAATTGAATAGGAATTGAAATCTATTGACATCTTCATTTTATAGACCTTTTGTCTATAAAATGAAGATGAAGAAGAATGAATAGGAATTGAAATCTATCGACATTTTCATTTTATAGACCTTTTGTCTAGGAATGAAGAAGAATGAATAGGAACTGATATCTATCGACATCTTCATTTTATAGAACTTTTGTCTATAAAATGAAGATGAAGAAGAATGAATAGGAATTGAAATCTATCGACATCTTCATTTTATAGACAAAAGGTCTATAAAATGAAGATGAAGAAGCATGAAGAAATGAAGACACACGGCACATATAAAAAGTACCTACAATAAAAGAATACAAACAAGAGTATATGGGTGTATGTGTGTTTGTTGCTCCTTCATTTAAAACACACATAACCAATTGCAATGAAACTTCGAATGATAGATAGCTGGAAACCTAGATTAACAGATACTCGGTTAACTTACCCGGGTAAAACCGCGGTGTAGTTCTAGTAAGAAAATAAACTAAGTTAAGTATTAAAAAGTAAGTTAAGTATTAAAATCTTCTTCTTTTCGTATAGTGTTGTGGCATTCCTAGTGTTAATTAGTTTTCAGGTCGCCCTAAGGCCCCTAACTTGACCTAACGACTGTTTTCTGAAATAACAACCGGGACATGCGTGCCTGCGTGTATTAGAATGATCATTTACAAACGTACGTGCCCGTAAGATATTTATTATGAATTTACAATACCTACTTTAATCGTTGCAAATGATAACAGTTTTCAGAGAACAAAAATATTACAGGAAAGCAAAATGACTTCACCGATTGAGAGTACCTACTCGATATCATTGAAATTGTCGAAATATTGTTTTTTCATTAAAGCCAGTTAAGTTTGTTGATTAATAATTGATTTATAGGTATGCAATTTCACAATTTAGAAATCTGCTGGAGGATCAGGAATTCTGATTCAGAATGCTTCAGCAAAATCAATCAAAATCACTTTTACTATTTACCTTTAACTATACCTACCTACCTACAGGGTTGATTAAAATTATTGAGCATTCAGTTTTAGGAGTATCACGCCTAGGCGAAACATTTTTTGTTCTAGGTTTTTTGAAAATTTCGATCTTTACCTACCTACATCTAATAATTTGAGGTTATGTTAACTTGAAAATAAACTAATTTTGGAGTGAGAGGTAGGTAAATCAAAAAACAGCAGTTTTTTTTCGTGCAATATAAAAAAACATAAATATCTATTTATCTAGATAGGTTTAGTTTAGGTTTAGGTTTTAATTTGGGTTATTTTAGTTTTTAGGGTTCCGTACCTAAAGGTAAAAACGGGACCCTATTACTGAGACTTCGCTGTCTGTCTGTCTGTCCGTCCGTCCGTCCGTCCGTCCGTCCGTCTGTCCGTCTGTCCGTCTGTCCGTCTGTCACCAGGCTGTATCTCATGAACCGTAATAGCTAGAAGGTTGAAATTTTCACAGAAGATGTATTTCGGTTGCCGCTACAACAACAAATACTAAAAACAAAATAAAACAATTATTTAAAAGGTGCTCCCATACAACAAACGTGTTTCAAAAATAACAAGGAGTCGCGGGACAGGAACAGGGACAGGAGGAGGACAGGAGGACGAGTTGGTCATGGAATTCAAAATGGCTGCCCTATCTGTCAAATATACCAGTCTGCCTTCACTTACCAAAGAGTTTCTTTTATGTTTCAGATTTTCTTTGTGCTAAGGTTTTTTTTTTCGAGTGATTCGGTCGTTTGATGGGAGTAAGAATCGAAGATAAATATTTCATATTTTCCTATAAAATTTAAAAATTGGTTGTTGTAAACCATTTTAGGGTTCCGTATCCAATTGTGATAGTGGTACGGAACCCTTAATGCGCGAGTGTCGCACTTGCCCCGTTTTTATTTTTAAGTTGATTGTAATTTTAATGTATGCTTTATTGAATAAATGATCTATCTATACATATTATTATTATTACAGTTACATTTAAAAAAACGGGGCAAGTGCGACACTCGCGCACAAAGGGTTCCGTACCACTATCACAATTGGATACGGAACCCTAAAATGGTTTACAACAACCAATTTTTAAATTTTATAGGAAAACATGAAATATTTATCTTGGATTCTTACTCCCATCAAACGACCGAATCACTCAAAAAAAAAAAAAAAAACCTTGGCACAAAGAAAATCTGAAACATAAAATAAACTCTTTGGTAAGTAAGGCAGACTAGTATATTTGACAGATAGGGCAGCCATTTTGAATTCCATGACCAACTCGATTTGTCCTCCTGTCCTTCTTCCTGTCCTGACTCGACTCCTTGTTATTTTTGAAACACGTTTGTTGTATGGGAGCCCCTTTTAAATAATTGTTTTATTTCGTTTTTAGTATTTGTTGTTGTAGCGGCAACCGAAATACATCTTCTGTGAAAATTTCAACCTTCTAGCTATTACGGTTCATGAGATACAGCCTGGTGACAGACGGACAGACGGACGGACGGACGGACGGACAGACAGACAGACAGACAGACAGACAGACAGCGAAGTCTCAGTAATAGGGTCCCGTTTTTACCTTTAGGTACGGAACCCTAAAAATGAATCGTTTGTCACATTTCTGCCTTGCACGCCTCGAAAGCCGAATAGAATTGGAAACTAAATTTTCCATCTCAATATCCGTCTCTCGGTTTGAAACATGTTGGTAATCTCCGCTTTAGAACAAGAAGGTGAATTTATGAATTTACATCTTTGCTGTTTTAGTTGCTTTTTTTCATCTCTAGGTAGATCAACCCTAGTCTATAATTTGTTTTCTTTTTTTTTCTATATAATATAATATAATACTCGTATAATATAATATTCAATGTCCTGACTGAATAAGGTACCTACTTATGAGTTTGGGCTCTGGCCCTAGAGACATAAAATTTGGAGAGTGTGTGTTTTTGTAGTGTGTATGGATCCATTAAGAAACAGATTTTGGAAAATCCCGCGGGATCAATACTCACGCGGGTGAAACCCCGGAATTCTGATAGTTTTATTTTATATCTGAACTGAACCCACCTAATGTATGGATGGAACTTAATCCATACATATACTAATATCATAAAGAGGTAAGATTAGAAACATGTAAGTATGTATTTTTTTTGTGTAATCTCTAAGGGGGCGTCCATAAATTACGTGAGATGTTTAAGGGGGGAGGGGGTCGAGTCAAATCTCATCTAATCTTACGTTGGTGAGAGGGAGGGTCTCGGCAAATATCACGCAATTTTTTTTCTGATTGAAACAAAAAAAAATTAGACTATTTTGGTCCATTTAATCCAGATCAACAATCAGATGTACAATCTGAAAAAAAAATTCTGCTACCGGAGCTGTATTTTACTGCTCCAGTAACTGAACACACTACAGTTTACACGAAGCATTTTTTTTTTCTTTTTACAATAACAATCCAACGCGTTTACGTAAGAAACCCACATTTTGAAAAATCTCACGTGAGATTGGAGGATGGGGGAGGGGGTTGAATAAAATCTCACGACATCTCACCAGGGGGGGAGGGAGGGACAGAAACTTTCAAAAAACACCTCACGTAATTTATGGACGCGCCCTAACACCATTAGACCGACTCCATCAAGTATAAAAACATACTTTTGGCAAAAGGTCCTGAAATAACCGGTGGATAATACATACTCGTACAACACAAGAAAGCATATTAAGCTAACTAGCGCACGTCTGGTGTACCCACAGAGCAGATAAATGAAGTACCTATCTAATATGTATCTTATCTACCAACCTACCTGTCCAGTTGCCTCTACATATAAATAATAACAAAGTTCAACTTTTGTGCACTTGAATCCCTGTTTCCAAGTCGGTACAGCCATTATGACGGAATTGGAGGCATGAGTACTTATCCCCCGCGAACTTGGCAGCTCGCCACAACGCATGCCATGTGCTGCTCCTGTCGGCTGTATAATGAATCTACTAATTGTACTGTTCTATCAACATCATTACTCAAATTTAATTATAACCGACCGCATGATTTTACCTACTCACATGTATGTATTTATTATTTATCTAACTAAACACTTATACCGCTCACTAGTGCCGAATGATTGCTTATCCTTATTATCGTAATTGCTTTTCGCAAATGGTAGGCAACCTAAATCTATTTTGGCATTAGTGGGTGATAGATAGATTAGATTTTAAGATTGTTTTCAATCATTTCTTCTATTTAGGTTGTCTAATTCGTTGTGTTGGTTATATCGGTGAACTAGTTTTATAGTTTAAAGCAGTTATGTTTTCTCTAAATACATCAGTAACGTTTATTTCTTCTGTGACGTTTGATATTCTATAAGGATTATATTTAACCTACATCCTTTTATTTTTATAGTGTAGTATTATTTTTGTTACATTAGTATTGATAGATATGTGTCATATCAATACCAATGTATTTTGTAACTGTAATTGTCTACAGGCTCGTTTACCGCAGACCTTCTCAAACTGGGTCCTTTTTGCGTGGTGGTTCTTTTGTCAGAAGAAGAACTAGTAAAGCTCGTCCATAATTTTAGCCACAAAGTTTGCTTTTTGAAAAAGTTGTGGAAGGCTTATTACGTAATCAATAGTTTCGATTCAGATCTCCGGAATCTGATCTCCATGCCCTGTAATAGTGCTCTCTATCAATGAATTCCCATTGACATCACATTCCTGTTATCAATGTGACACTAGGTAACACTTTAAAGTAATTCAGGATGTTACAGCACCGTTACAGCTCCTACAGTCACGGTGCAGGCCCCCTGAATGTACTTAAGAAAATCAAATTTGTCGTGCATACCTACATGTGATGTGCGTGATACATGTTGTTCCAAACCGACAATTTCCCAATACACTTTCGTAGATAATATTCAAGTACGGTTCAGAAAAATAACAACTTGTTGCTAGATCGTGGTAGAACGTGGTAATTAAAATCTAGGTCGGACGAAGAGGTCAGTTTTCATTAACGATGTTATCATTCCGATGATTTGGAGCCAAGGTTCTAGGAAATTGTACCGTGTTTGACTTTATATTAGAATTGCTCGCTGCGTTCGCGTTGTGCAATGGTGTAAACGCGGGTGAATCAACGTTCGCACTTAATTTATTCTCACTTGAATCTTGCTAAATAATGAACTAGATTAGAACATTTAGGACGTATATATGCGTGTAAATGACCTCACTACGCGGGATGCCGAAGATCGTGCGAGGTGGAGACGTAAAAGTAGGAAAGCGAACCCCGGGCTCTCGAGAGGGATGCGACCGGGAACATCGCTCGGATGATGATGATAGGTACCTACTTATTTTACCGAGCCTTTCCATCCAAATGGAAGAAAACGCTTTTTAGCGATAAGGTTGCCCATTTGTACCTACTATGGTTTACTTTTAAGTTTTCTGGGTATTTGTCTTACTTTTGATGCAAATGAAGCATTTTAATCTATCTATTTACTTTGTTTTCCGTCATAACTTGCTTGGAGATTTGACATACATAACCACAGATTAGGCGATAATCAAAGGGTTAAAGCAATGCTACGGTCCTGCGGTTTCACCCGCGTAAGTCCCGATCCCGTGGGGATATCGGGATTAAAAACCTATGCTCCTCGATAATGTAGCTGTCTTTTGGTGAAATAATTTTTGAAATCGGTCTAGTAGTTTTTGAGCTCATTCATTACAAACATAAACACACACACACAAATACAAATTTTTCCTCTTTATAATATTACCTACTTACTGTAGATGAAATATTTATACACCATAGCAAATGCTTTAGTGATTGTTTCCTGGATCATCATTAATTATGGTATTAGCTTGATGGCTGTTTCTAATCCTTAGTTGATCATAGTAATAGGTACATTAACTATATTCCTATAATTTCCAGGAAATTATCTGCAATAATGCTAGAAATTTTTACATGTAAATTGTTGAAAATATGGACATGTAGGTAGCATGTGTCACTAAAATGAAGAACAAATATAGCTATTTAGCCCGAAAATATTTCGTGACGCATAATATTCTCCGAGATTATCGGTATTTCAATCGATTTGCATTTCAAATAAGTATTTACATATGTTGTAAAATCTTATGCAAGGATCTGGTTCTAATGACGTCATGAGGAGTTTTGATTCATTCACTCGTATCCGTCGATTCGATGCAGTTACACACTCTAGAACGTCTGTCTGTGACTGTGTCTACTAAAAACGTAGACCAGTGAATAATACTATGGCGACAGAACATATGAGTATTAGGTACCCATATTATCTAGGTCTTTAACCACAATTTGTAAGAAGAAACAAGTTGTTAATGCTTTAGGCACAATCGCAACTAATATTATAAATGCGAAAGCGATGATTGTTTGTTTGAATGTTTGGGTGTCAATCAACAGCTGAGGGGATTTGGCTGAAGTTTAGCACACAGGAAGTTTATGATACTTTTCCTAGTATTTTCACGAGAACGGGAACGTTGGTCAACACAGCTAGAATGAAGTAAATATTTCTAGTTTACCATTCCCATAAAACGAGTATACACCTACCTACCTACAGTATTTTTTCCCGTTTTTGATTAACCACAAGCTAATATTTTGGTGGTGCCATGTGTGACAAACAATGTCTTTGATTGTATGTAGATGGGTATTCATTCGGCAAGCACAACACGTTCATAAAACCGCGCACACGCGAGCTATGGTCATCCGGCGCACATTCTTGAAGACCCTTCCAATATGCTTAATGTAAAAAAAGAAATACAAGGCTTTTGGACCGTTGAATTCTGTATGACGTCACCGTATAAAACATCCAAGTAGTTCAATGGACTTGTTCGAAATGATATGTCGACAATAAGTAACATCCTGCTCATTACTGCACTATCAGTGTCGCACCGCACATGTTGGGAACATCAATCAAAATATGTAGCAAAATGATAAGGAATTTCTCGCAAATATTAAAACAGTCTCGTAAATCACAGTTTTGTTAAGTAGGTACATTACAGAGTGTTCGTAAATCAATCAGTATTCAGTATTGTATTATTGATCTTTTATTACGGTTTAAATTATGCCGCTAAGAGTTATTTCTTATTACTAAACTAAATCTTTAAACAGCATGAGACCTTCAATAGAATGCTGTTCGAGAGAAGGTATTTCTGGATGAGTCACAGCAGCGGTCAAGTAATTGTAATATATCTACCTACCAATGTAATATTTTTCAAATAACTTAAAATAATGGACCGATGTTGATAAATTGATAATATATAGAGCCCCATTTCGTTTAATATTTAAGTCTCAATAACAATAAATTTTGAAGCTTGTAATTTCATTTCGTGCGGCCTACCTGAAAGAGCCTATTAACTAAAGATGGTACTGCAGTCAGCCATAATCATAAATAATTCAATGGACGCGAGTAAATGGGTTGCTCTGAAGGTCGGCTATGAACAAATCTGACGTGTGTAACATAAAATCCTAACAATCTCTCCCCGGGACACTATTCGCAGATATTCCATCGGAATTGGAATCCTATTACATTAGCTATAAGCTATAGATATAATCATTAGGCTGAGCGAGCACGCGTGGTACATACGCAAGTAGGGGTGAAGAACCCGGCCCTGCCGATAAGTAACCCGCCATGTTTACCGACGAACATTATAAATCATGTGTAGGTACGTAAACGATGCAGCCTCTGACCCGACTGACATTTAGCGTTTGATGTTTCTCTATCTATAAAATAATCGTAAAATAAACTATCCCACATTCCTCTAATCTAAACTAAACAAGACATCGAATAGGTAGGTATTTCCATGAGATTATTTATTTACAAACACTATTTTAATTAGCTATCGCATTAATTAACAAATGAGGTAAATATGTAACGTAAATCTAATTTCCATATTATAACATTAAGTACCTACACAAGCAAATAGCAACAATAATAAACACCAGAGTTGGAAGTATGAACAGCTTTCGATATTAAAATGAATAAATAAAAACGAGAATCGGGCGAAATGTGTGATAATTCGGCACATGTGACGGTTGAAATACTGAATAGCTACCAACCAGATTGTGTTCTAATTCACGATTGCAGTTAATAATGATTGGCTAACAATGCAAACAGCTAGTTTAATTTAGTCGCAGTGGGCACAAGCGTTGACCACCATTTCCTGTGATACCGGCCGTCTGTGCCGATAAACGTTCTCTTCGATACACTTCCGCTGATGCCGATGTCACATCCCTACTCTACTAGCTACATATCTATACACGCCACATGGAATGGGAACGAGATACATTTATGTTATTTTACTTATTTACTAAACACGATGTGCATAATTGTGAAGCTTTTTATTGATAGTTGTACCAATTAATTGCAATAAGTTTTTTGTGGTTTCTTCTGATCAAAGGGCGCGGTCCAAAACTACACTAAAATCCTAAAACCATAGTCCTAAGTTGACATTTCAAAATGATCATGTGTATTATTTCTTATTATTTCATACATTTATGAATAAAGAACTTTTGAAATACTGAATTTGAAATTTGAATTGGCATAAGATTCACAGTGCGAAATTGATGTTTCAATTTTACGATGCTCAAAGAATTTACAACTCATTCAAAATATTTACTTACCTACCTGAAAAATACCGAACAATGATTAAAAATAACCGAGAAAATAACGAACACAAGCTACATCTACTTCATAGTTCGCACATTGTCGGTGTTAGCCAATAAATGGCCTTGCTAGAGGTTTGTGTATCTATTCGTAACGGTCTTTGTTTCAATTCACTTCATCTGGTAAATCTTGTGTGAAGATTCACAGGGATTGAGTATTTTCGGTAAAACCTTGAGCGTTCTGACAACAATATACGATATATCTTATACATACCTTAAGTGAAATCTTTGTACAATTTTCAAATAATATGAGTGACTGTAAATGCTCTATCTTGTTTCAATTCTGCAATGTGCGTCGCCTTTAAAATAAAACACTCTGATACAACGTCACAAAACTAATCCTTAACAAATTAATAGGTTCATATGAAGAGACCGTAGAGTCTTATTAAGCTATATTTTACAATTATTTTACGAGGCTAATAGTCCTAAAGTTGAGCGACGATAATACGATGTCATCGGATATTAGGGTCAATTGCTCGACTCGTACATTGGGCTAGTCTTCGATAACGATATTTGTACTGCCGGGCTACTGACGCCTTCTGAATAAACAACCTAAATTACATAAGTTTATCATTGGCGCAGTACTGACACCGTTTTCAGCAGCAGCAGTATTAATAGTCTTAATAACTCGTAGGATTATTATTACATCACATTCAACTGTTAATAGCCTTTAAATCCGTTCTTTGATTGATTTAGTTAGCGTGTATTTTGCTATTCGCATGAATCGATTTCTAATGTGCAATCATTATGGTTTTGTCAGTTTTTGCGTTATTTTACTAAGTATTCGAATGATTACTTAGAAATTCTGCATTTCTTTTCTGTATTGTGCGATTTCTGCATTGATTGCTAGATTGTTTTTTTTTTACTTCTGATGCATCGATACATACCTACCTACTATGGACGAATAATCACCAGGAGCCTGTAAACCATGCGTCAGTAGATTCAAGAGTACTTCACCTTACTTCATTTTTTTTACATCTACCGAGTTTCCTGCTTAGCAACACTGACCATAACATATAGGTAGATAGGTCCCTCCCTACATAAGTTGATTGATGTTAGATACACGTATAAAAACTCGCTCCTACCTGCATCACATAGCCCACAGCTAATAAGAGGGTATTGATTCCAACCTTGCATAGCTTTTTATTCATTGTTTTTTACTTAACCAGTTTTTATTTAAAAACCGCAAAATATCAAAGTCCGTTACAATTGAATAGATTCTACAGTTCTACAATACGTGTCTGTACCTGACTATTGAATATTGTTATCAAAAGTACTTAACTGTCTGGAACTCGTACTTGGTAAAGAGAAAGCCACTAAAGATTTAAACCTTAAAATAATCTTCGAAGCAGTCAGTTTTAACGACATTTACCATAGTAATCCATTCATTTTTCTGAGACTAGACGTGGATATAATAAAACTTCTCTTAGGTACCTACTATGTGCGTTATTCCAGCAACGTTATGCGGTTAGATACGTCTCTCCATTCTGCGAAGACGACTTATTTCACAAACAAAACTATAGTATATAGAACACGATCAGAAACCTCAACTAACATTAGTGATTCATTGTCGCCAGCGGAGTTATTTGTTCAAATCCACCCGATCCGTCGTAGTGCTCCAAATTGATTACACGGAAGTTTGCTCGCGTTCGCGTATGTATGCTTTACGCAAGCGTTTTCTAATGAAATGGAAAACGTAAAATCATTCATCATAAAACATCGCTGCCGTAGCGGCAAGCTATGTTAAAAGAAGTCATGGTCACGCGCGGTTGCGTCACAACAGTCACAAATTTACAATGACGAGACACGGCTGACGCGGCGGGCCGGAGCTCGATACAAATCCCCTGGCTTGTTGCTACTGGCAAGCAGCCGAATATCTGCCATAAGAATTTTTATTTCAAAAGGTTAGCTTCCTAGTTATTACTAGCTTAGGAAGCTCTATATATTTGTGATTGTTGACTGACGACGAATTTTTCCTAAAGGTTCAAGACGACGAGACGTGCGGAAGTAACAATTTCGCGATCCAACATGTTCGCTAAAGATATTTACGCCAGATAAACTTTCCTAGCAGACGTTCCCGACTACGACTCCAAAAGAAACTTTCCGAGAAGAATAAATTAAAAGAGAACCGCATAAGCAAATACACGCCAAATATGGAGGAACAAGATTAACTTTACCACCAAAGGCAATAGCTTGCCTTATTTATATTCAAGGTAATATTAATTTATATCGTGTTCGATATAGTTTGTAACAATAACACAAGCTAAGTTTTACATTATTTTAGATTTAATAATGAAATGATTAAAAACATAATACGAACATTAATTTTTCTTCTGTTTCCGCGATATTGGATCTGTTTTTCGGTTTTAATCGCGTGGCGTTCATTAGGTACTTTTAATTCTCAACTTTTACAGGTGAAGAAACCTGGATTAAAGAAGTAATAACACCAAGCGATTAAAGCCAAAAAATAAGTTTAAATTCAATACAAACATTGCTTTGTTATATATGTATTTTATGCAAATTTAAAAAAATCGTCGCAATGTTGTTAGTGAGTGAAATTCATTAGCGTGGACGTGGACTTTGAAAGGATTACGTAAGTAGTCCGACGTAGGTAGTAATACCAAAACATAAATGTAGTTGGACAAGTGACGTGATGCAAATGGAAAGAGCGGTGGATGGGCTCTTCGTCCTGACGAGTTTTCCAATAATTGTACCTGACTAAAGCCAGACCGACGACGAAACGAAGTTGGATTATCGAGTAGCCTGCTGTTGTTACGCTGAGGACCGTAAGTTTGATTTCATGCTGTGCTCAGTTTTATTTTTACACGAATAATTTATCTGTGCAGCGAATCGTGACTACCTACATGATATAAATGTCTATCTATCAAAAATACTTACTTTGTCTTGAACTCCTGACTGAGTGATGGACCAATAACTCACAACCAAAACCGCTCATAGTAGAGAATTAAAATTTGGAGAGTGGTATCTCCAATGATATAGGCATTCGATGACGAAGGGTTTTTAGAAATACCTACCCACGGGACCGCGAGACACTGCTAGTGAACAGATATAAAGGTCTCGATTAGGATGTTTATAAGTACGTATTGTTAAGTCACTAAGTATCAACCCTAATATAAGTCACTAGCAGTGCCCGCGACTTCGTCCGCGTAGAAAAGTGACTTTCAGGATTTGTTTATTTATTTCTTCTCATCTGAGCGATGTTCCCGGTTGCATCCCTCTCGGGAGCCCGGGGTCCGCTAAACCCCAAATTGTTTTTTTTTATTTGGGGTCGGCGCAGTCGGTAAGTCATCATTGACCATACCTGCTGCAATTAGATTTGGCAATGTTTTTACGGCCGGCCGCCTGCCTGACACCAACCCTCTTAGGGATCAAGCAGTTTTTCCCGCGGGGAGTACTTAAGGTTAGCTAATCTCCCTCAGATCCCTTAGTCCCCTTTACGACACCCACGGGATGAGATGGGGTAACCCTATTCTATGCCGGGGCTACACAGCTAATGTCGGGGCTACACAGCCAGATTTGTTTGTTTATTATTCTGTACTTATAACATCTGTACAAAAATTATATAATACAAAATCCAATTAGATACGGAAATTGACAACAATAACTAAAAAAGACGTTTGTTGTATGGGAGCCCCTCTTACATTTTTTTTATTTTGTTTTTAGTATTTGTTGTTGTAGCGGCTACCGAAATACATCTTCTGTGAAAATGTCAACCGTCTAGCTATAACGGTTCATGAGATACAGCCTGGTGACAGACGGACAGACGGACAGAGGGACAGACAGACAGCGAAGTCTCAGTAATAGGGTTTCGTTTTTACCCTTTGGGTACGGAACCCTAAAAAAGAAGTATTAAAAAGTATCGCTGAGCACAACCGTTTTGCAAGTAGCCGACCGCGCTCATACATGCGCGCGCAATACTTAATACTTATTTGGTTGCAACATACTTACATTTTTAATATTGCGATATCTTTTGAATGAAATGTCCGAATTAAATAATTCAAAAGGTCCTAGAAAGGTATTGAATTCGTCTTGAATATAAAGTAATTTATTTTGATAAGGATTAATACCAACGAACAAAATAAAAGGTTAATAAAGCGACGGCATTTTAATTATTTACAAAAATTACAAAAACACTTATTGTGAGATAACTACAATAGTTAGACATATGGTGTCGCGATGATTTTTGTAGACAATTACATGTTCTACAAAGTTGTAGTACATAGTTTTGTTCTATATCCAATAGTTTTCGCAGCGCACGCGGCGTATTATTGAACTTTTAGTAAGGATCCCTATTTTTTTTAAAAATATAATATAGCCTATAGCCATCCTCAATAAATGGACTATCCAACACCGAAAGAATTTTTTAAATCGGACCAGTGGTTCCTGAGATTAGCGCGTTCAAACAAACAAACAAAAAAACAAACTCTTCCGCTTTATAATATTAGTATAGATATAGATTTAAAGAACCACAGTCTCACAATAAAACCTCAACACAGGATCTTCACAACAGCATGTTTCAATACCCCAAACCTGTTTCTAAAAAAAAGTATTCATCAAGATCAATAGCATTTAATTTGATGTAGCATCCACGTCGTTCCACATTGATGAGTAAAGCCACAGCGTTAGATAGAGCACATGACTTCGGCCTACTCTAACCTCTTATTATTTTTAAATTCCACCCGAATAGTGTTTCCATATTCTTGAGGCACGTCACTTATCTTTAGTAGGTATTTAAAGTAAAAGGTATATGCGTCTTCAATTAATTGCCAGGTGCAAGTATTTATGCTTAAAAAATAATTATTTGTGTCTGGTCTGGGTGTCCCTCTATGTAAAATATGTATATGTATTTACAAAAAAAAAAAAAATATTTTCCTATTATATTCGTTGTCTAGTCACCGTAACACAAGCTTAGTCGCTTACCTACCTCGAGGCTAGATGGCGCTGTGTGTTGTTGACAGAATTTTTTTTTTTTCTTCCGGCCTTCCGGTTAAATATTAGAGATTGGTTGGCACTTTTAATAGTTGTTCTACGAAATTGCCTTACAAAACTCTGGATCGTCTTACTTACTATCAATAAACCAATTTGACTATAAAATATTTGAAATCGATATCAGTGCACGCTTTCGATGCGTTGTTAACTTATTATGCGTTTGAATCATTTTATTGACCCAATATAACAATTAATTGTAAAAAAAACTTGCTGAGTAATTCCTAATAAACTCATTGAAAATTGGAAACATCATTGCCGGGAACTGATTTGGGTCGCTTTGTCTTTCACTTTGAAGTATTTTGTTTGATGGGGCAATAATAATTAATCAATTCACAGACTGCGGGCGACCGTAGAAGAACGACTCAATTTACAACTTCCTTTTTGAACTGTTCAGATTTTATTTATTGATTGAAATATTATGGTAATGCAATTATTCTACTTATTGCTATCTTCGGGTATACAATTACCTATTCGTTGGCCAAAGGAGCAGCCAGCCCTTGGTCAACATAAGCTTTATTTTTGGAATTAAATTTTCGGATATCTTGAAGACGTCACTTTAGCTGTTACTTTTACCATAAGTAAAAGTAAAAAAGTACTGCTGGAAAAGTTAATGTTGAGGTAAATGATTTCCTCTGACAAGACAGAAAAACTAATTCTTTAGATAGTTATAATTCTCATGCTTATTCTTTATATTACATCCAACAATTAGAAACTCAATAATCAACGAAAAACGCCTGCGCTCTCCCGGACGCATAATATATTTTGTCTTAATACACTCGTATATGTTTCAAAGCTTGTTGTTCCATTAATAATGAAAACATAATATAGCAGAATTATGAGATCTCTAAGCAGCAAAGCTCATCCATCAAAAGTTTTCTGCCGAGGTCACTGGAGCATCTTAAATTGGTCGTACATAATGTTTATAGCCATTTGTGTTCTAGTTAACACTCCCCAGGGATCACTATACTAATTTAATATTAACGTCTCACCTTGGAACTGTGTTAGGTCAAACTGGATACGTTTATAATAGTTAGACGTCCCTCGTTAACCTCACATTGGGCCCTAATCAAATGCCATTGGATGAATTATAAGAATTCTTCGTTTACCCTAACAAGAACAAATACCGGCTGATATTCCGAATGAATTAAGAAGATAAAGATGTTCAAAATTGTGTTATTTTTCTTTCAATTGATCTATATCAACTCCCTCGATCAATAGTCTGACTTGGCCTATCTATCTTAACTATCTTACTAGATATCTTGGCCAACGAATCACCTTTGCACACATTTCGTCCCTAGAGACATTCTAAGATTTTTTTGTGTTAAATTTCTTCCTATTTTTACTTATGATTTAAATATAGAATTTGTTTGTAAATAATCATGATGTGAGCTCTTAACTATCAGACAGAGTACGCAGATAGTTAATAGCGGTACCAACCAACGAACGTATGATCGGAGGGCATGAGTGCAGACATAGGGACGGGAGCAGGGACGGAGCGACAGTAATTATCGTGGGTCGTGTCGACGACTCGGAGCAGAGCGTTCACCCCGCCCGAGTCGCTGAGGGTCGCACAATACGCACAATAACACCGAACCTCTAACAAATCTGGAACAAGCTCACTCAGACAACCGCTCCACGCATCTAACTTCGTAATTGGGCCTTAGGTTTTCATGTCATTCAACTAGTCGCGGCGCATACAGCAGCTACGTAATAGGCATATAATCTACCTACGCAGTACCGAGTAACATGCGCAATCCAAACATTTTTATCAGATGAGAAGTCGACAGACAGACAGACAGAGTTACTTTCGCTCTTGTAATGCTAGTAAGGATTATTATAGTAAGTATAGATTATTGCTCCAGTTCCACTTTTCTTCAATAATATTATATATGCGACAATGTAAATCACATGATTACTGCAAAAAAAAAATATACAAAAAAAAAAACCCCATGAGTTTCTTGTGTCTTCTTCTCATGTCATGGAGGTCGCGATCCGAAGACACAGTAGAGTAGATTAAATAAAAAAAAATGACATGTCAAAGAGATATCTTGCTAATATCCGAATGAATAAACGTACTTTGATTTTTGATTGATTTTTTTTTTTTGCTAAACTGTTTCGCATAACCTGTAGCTGATGTAACTGTTGTCCATGTCTGTATGGGAAACGAAGGTGAGACCTTAGTCAATGGGTGACGTGATGTGTCAAAGACGCCAATTTCTTGGGAATGCACGACATAATCAAGAGGTGAAAATGGATAATAGACGATTATTTAAGTCGGTATACCGTGTCGCAAACCGGGCGAGGTTGGCACTCGACTAATATCGTGCAACCGACGACGCTCACGGTCGCCAGCCGCCCACTCTCCGGTTAAATCCATATAAAGTGTTCGACGCCTTACTGCACACCGAGCAATATTCATATTTTTATACGAATGAGGCAATAGGTATTATGTTAATTGGGAAATTATTCGCATCCAGTTACCCACTCATTGTAAAACACCATTTTAGTTCTCATTTTTCTTTTAAATTCATTTGTTAAGTGATGGATCATTTGAACGAAGGTCTGTGACATCGGCGTTATCTGTTTTTATTACAAGTGTAACGCATGGTACCGGTGTTGTGGTCACGGGAGCTAACGTCGATG
This sequence comes from Idaea biselata, assembly GCA_958496205.1. NCBI lineage: Eukaryota > Metazoa > Arthropoda > Insecta > Lepidoptera > Geometridae > Idaea > Idaea biselata. The sequence goes on along the minus strand of OY292396.1, from coordinate 23,754,457 downwards.
TATCGCCATTGTTCTAGTCTATCAACATTCCTCTTGAGTGTTAGCAGACTGTCGCCTCGAAACAGCGCAGCATAATATGCTAGCATAATATCCAATTCAACCTACACCTTCAGGCTGTATTTTATTTCTACACTTTTACACATTGGCACCCAAATCTGGAAAGAGAAACATAAAACACAAATTAATTCTGTTGAAACATGTAAAATCGGTACAAATAGTCTTAAAGTGAAGTAATCGATCACATAAAGATTATAGAGAGTTAAAGAATGCAATTAATCGTTGAGTGTTCCTCAAAGCACGTAGCTGCAGATGTTATATTCAAGTGGTTAAGGGTAATGTGGCTATAAACAAGATCTATCTTGGTCTAGATGGGTGTAAATGTAAACAATTATACCAGATAAGGAATCCGGACTCTGGTAATGAGGTATAGCTACCGCAAAAGCGGCAAAAGTAGGTGATCACAATGGTCTATCAGTCGTAGGCCTATTCAACAATCACCACAACTAATTATGCTTTACTAGACACTAGATGTTAGTGAAAGCTTCCTGCTAAACAAGTATTTGAGACTAATATAGCTTATCTGCTTACAATAGACAGACAAAATACCTACCGACCTGACACTTACTAATAAGTATCAGGTTTGAAGTTCTTACATTCATCGGTTCGAAAGTTTTTAATATTAGACACTTAAATAGTTAGACATTACCTATCGGAATGCAGTCCTTTCTAAATTGTCTTATCCAAATCATATCGCTCGTATCATCGTCTACTTGATACTAAAGAATTCTTTGTGTGTAGGGTCGTCAACCCCCTTATCTAAAGTGTCCTAGAATAAGAACAATTTGAAACTCAACCTAGTTGTTGAACCAAATCTATATTTGAAGAGTGCCAGTAAGTATTTATAAATGTACAAACAGATAGCAAATCAATAAGGTAAGAGACAGAGATAAGGTATAGATTGGTATACCCCATCATTTTGATTTTTATTGGACGAGTTGCTGTATCCCGCGGTTTTACCCGCCTAAGTCCAGGAGGGTACTTCGGTTCGTTTCGATACGACAACGATACGATAATACGATGGTTCTACTGTCACCCTACCATGATACCTTATCAGAATGTGACAGTAGAATCATCGTATTATCGTATCGATGTCGTATCGAAACGACCCGCAGTAACCCTCCTGATCCCGTGGGAGTTTTGAATAATCCTTTCTTATCGCATGACTACATCGTATAAAGAACACACACTCCAATTTTCAACCACCAGTGGCTTAGGCTGTGCGATGATCAGTCAGTCAGTCAGGACAAAGTCTTTCGTAAATATAGATAAATCATACCATCCAATAAAAAAGTAGCGTCAAAAGATATGTAACTAAAAAGTATAGCTATTTATGCCTATTTAAGAGAGTGTGACCCAGATAGAGCCAGATATTTCATCTGTGTAGCAAATCAATGTAAACTTGTACCGCCTTCCTCTAGTCGCTCTTTATCTGCTCACTGTAGTGAAACGTGAATATATGCATCAATACACTCTGAAACATTTTTGTTAATCGTCGTGTCTGGGGCATATCGGGATTGATGCTTTCTACTTAATAACATCGATTAATAAATCGTTTAATTAAATTGGTATATCTTTCTTATATTCGCCTTAATAAAGCCTCATTGGTATTGTAAAGACTGAGTTTGAAAATTAAAACTTATAATAAATTTTAATAAAAGTTTGTGAGTATAGAGCCGAGGTTTAGCTAATTAGCAAATTAGCTGAATATAATAGAATCTAGATCATTATATTTCATTAAAAAGGTACTTACAAATAACAAAAGAATCATTTCTTGTCTAATCTGTATAACTTACATGCAAAAATAATCACAGCACCGATAAGCACAAGAACAGAGTGCCTATCTAAACCAATACCCTATTGTGTTGTCATAAATTGCTTATCTGGATTGAGATAAAGCAGTATATATTCGTAAGTACTCGAAACAGTCTTTCAACTTTACACAGATTAGTAACCAAAATTAGTCTCTTGCAGATAATTTAAACAAGGGAACGGAAGGAGAGGGGCGCCGCGAAAGGAGTGGTACGCAAATAGCTGCGTGACCCGGCCATTGACTCGGTTTATCCTAATCCGTCCCACTACTCCAGTTCAGCCCTCAGCACCGGCCGCATTCGAACCGATTCCACGCCCATCAGCGGTAGGTACCGAGCGATCTAAAATACATATCTATCTACATTAAACTTTCACATGACCCAATATTACAGCTGGTAGATTCAACATATGCAATGCAATCTACAAAAGCAATCAATTAACCAAACATTACTGTGTAGAGCACGCTCCACACCACGAAATTGGGAATCAGACATCCATTATATTATGGGTTATGTACAGATTAAACCAGATGTAAAATTTGGTAATGGAGCGGCCCCTGCCAAATAGAAATAAATATCTCTTCATGGTCTATTCTAACAAACACATCAACCTACTTTTATATTTAGATCTGGGGGTACTTGAAACATCAGTAATTTTTGTTCTGTTTTTGTATTGTACTCTGCTTCTATACAGTTGCAGACTTACCTACAGTGCAGTGCCTTTAAAAAATCATGTGAAGTATTTTTTAATATTTTATATATCTTCAAATCTCCAGAAACTAAATGAAACTTAAATCCTAGTGCAACATTTCTATAAACCAATATCTTCTTTCTATGTTTTGAATATATACGTATATCTACCATATTTTAGGTAGATGTTACGTAGACAAAATAGAATTTAAAGTTTTCCTCAATGAAATTTGAAAACTTGTCTAGAATTCAAATAAAAGTGCATAAAGTTGAAATGTAATTTTTGAGTTTTCCAGTCTAAGAATTGAATTTAACATTTTGCAAAAGTTCGCAAAAGTGTCTCGATTGTTGGAGGAAATCTTTGAAGCAGGTATATTTAAACTAAACAGCTGGTATTGTCAGATCACGATCACGAGTGAAGATAAGAGGTGAAGAGATCAGACCCATCCTCCTCTTAGTGGCTGCACAGGCCTTCGTATCGAATGATTTCATTTTTCGTATGGGTCCGCTTTACACGATTACAAGAATAATTATCAATGATAAGGTTTTGCCTCTACCTATGAAAGAACACAAACCGGATAATATAATTTCATTTTACTCGTATTTAGGTTGGTACATATAATATAACAAATAATTTAAAAAAAAAACAAAGAAAAGAATTACATCACATTACGTTATGTCACCCATCAAAGAACACTTGGCCTAATGACGAATCTAACGATACCTTAATATCTTTACAAATAGAAATACAAACACACGACAGGCGTGAAAAATATAACCGTTTCCTTGTAGTATAATAAAACTAAATACATCCAAACGTGTACCCACCCACGTACTGATCATCCATACCTTACCGAAGCACTATTTACGGTATTTGAGTGAGTGATGCATTTGTATGGTTCCATAATGAATGTTGGGTTGTGTCATTTTGTGAAAGCCCCAATAAAAGAAGCCGCATCATAACGACCTATACACCGCACAATCCCTTTCAATGGTGTACACCGCAAGCACGGGATTATGCAAATGCAGGTACTTTACTGCCCAATGGCGCTCAGTGAACGCCTCGTCTCAGCTGTGTTTTTAATACATTATTTATCACCATAACAGAACTACTACTAGCTAACGTTTGATATAGGTACCTTTACCTTTACCTTCTCAGTCCTCATTTATTCGTAAAACTTTAAAACACGGTAAAGGAATTTCATTTACGGTAGAGCGCTAGAGCATGTTTACTAATGCATTTATATGCATAATTTTCCTATTTAGTATCAAGCAAACAAGTGTAACCGACAATAATAATACAGAATTGATTTCAATCAAATAGAATACATAACAAAAATGGAACTAGCCCTCCAGCGTACTGCAATGTTGAGTGACGACAAGTCGCAGCGAGTTAGACAGCACGATAGGAACGCCTTCGTAACTCATTTGTAACAACTTCAACACTTGCAGCGCACGAATAGCTCCTGTCCGTTATGTGGGCCACTGCAGCGTCTTACCAATCAATAACGCTGTCTAACAAACAACTGTATTGTGTAACGTTACAGTATCATTAAGGAGTACAGTTGGTAATCAGGTTCTACGTTCAGCTCACTCGCCTCACTCACTCAGAAGCACACTTTCAACTTGGCGTTCACACGCTTTGTTCCGACACAATGACTCTCTACGTTCTTTTTGTTTTCGTTCAGACGACCTTTGTTGATAATATACAATATCGCTACTTAATGAAAGAAATCATGCACCGTGAGATTTTATAACATTTATATCGCAATTGACACATACCGGTGCTATTGTAGAACCTGCAATTCCACGTTCAGTCAAGGTTTTAACAAAAAATACGCTGGAAAACAAACATAGATGGAGCAGTATGTATTTATACCTAAGTCAATACTTATATTCATTAATTTTAGTAGCTTTCCTAAAAATCAGCCATAAAACTGTTAAGCGTCGAAAGCAAGGATTTCGCGATGCTTCCCACGTCTACCGGAATGGTTTACGTCACTGCGCCCATTACGACCAAAATATACACGCCTCGCGAGCTCCAGCCGGATAAAAAGCATGTCAATCAATTCACATCGAACTTGCGGGGCGGTGCTGTTAGTAAAAACAGCACAAATAAACAATCTTCTCGGCTAGATAAATCAATCGTTGCTACAACATTTCTATTTCTATGAAAGCTGTGTTTCAAATGCAGGCAAAACTAGACTGAATGAAACAAAAAGTTTTGGTCGATACTAGTTTTGACCGATTATTTTTATTCAAAACTTTTAATAACTGATGCTCTCGGGTAAGACTACCTCAAAGGTAAAATAAAAAAAGAAATCCTTAAAATATTACTTGTGCGTCGGTCTGTCTTATCGGTTGGTCCAAGTCTTCTTCGGGGAAATTCAATCAAACTATTAGCTGGCACAAAAATAAGCAATCCTCGTTGTTAGAGTAGAGAGAACAATGCAAAATTGTAGCAGAAAGCTTTGAATTCTAAAGCTTTAATAGACATTTTGTAAGATTTTAAGTTGACATACGCCTAATTTATTTTGTAAACAATGTTTATTTCGCACTGAAGTAGATAGTCCTTTTACGAAATTGTTTCATTGTATTTATTATGCAAGATATTATAGTGACAGGCATTGGTCTGAGCACAATCCGTGCACATGACATTTATATATGGCAGGCGCCTTGCATGCAGCGGCACACGCACGAGGAGCCTGCGGCTTCGCCCCAAATTGAATTCTGGCCTTCGATCTACAGAAGTGGGACACATTAAGACGTTTAAACAACGCTTAGACCATTTAAACCTTAGTTAGTTCCGAATAGAGTGCCAGTGATGCCCAATATGTAATATTGAGCGGGTCAAAATTGTTATACCAAGTTGTTTATATGGTTTCTCTAGTCCCCAACATATTGTTTTTAACATATTTGAATCCACTTACTGCTTAACTTACTGATTGAAAAAAACTAAATAACAACGCTTTACATTATTCAATACAACTGTTAAAGAGGCACTTATTGTAGTGTTTCGAGATCGAACCATACAAATTTATATTATGAAAACCCAGACCGGTTTTCAAAATATATCAATTGAAAGCGTTCGAGTGCGCATGTGTAATGTTATTGTGCAGATCAATGCGCCAGCGCAGCTTGCAACACTGACGAGACTGTTACATGACAGATTACCAGACGCCACCGCAACGACTCCAGATAGGTCATACCATTTATAAGCTGCTGCAAGATTTATATGTTAACCATCATTCAAAATGTCAAATGGTTTCAGTAGTAAATAAAATTCATGGTGATATTCTAACAATCAGTTACTGTAACATCGTTTCTGATTAAGAATGACGAGCCAAAAAAAAAGTTATAAGATAATATGTTTAGTATTATGTGAAATACCCACCAAAAGTTTGTAGGGTTGTAGGTAGGTGACGTGTTTGTTTTACATATCTTCCTATTGAAACTTACTTATAAATTGAATCATGGTTTTCCCAAGAAAATTGAAATCATGTTTTAGCCATTTTATGCAAAGCAATTTCGAAACTGGTAAATTTGATTTTTAAAAAAAGTAAATACTTACTTATAACTTTACATAAAAGTTGCAACAGGAAGAATTTGCAACATAGGTTACCTATTTCAGAAACTTAGATAAAAAATGTATACAAAGAACTGTCAATTAGAAAGGAAAAAGTAAATAAAGAGCTGTCTCTTTGAAATAAATGTTTGGGATTTTTGTTTACATTTTTGATCTGAGATTCTGAAATACATAATAGATAGAAGAAATGCGATAAGCAGCAGAATTTGAGATTTCCTACCTCCTATTTGCATGTGATTTTTTTATCATTCATAGGTGAGCATTTGACCACTTAAATCTCGCCAGATGGTCAGTGACAATGTGCACTAAAATGTAGCACGCTTACCTAGAATAATATAAGTGTGCACTTGTGACTAATTGATCACGAAGTAAATGTAAGATAGTAATAGAGGGTCCAACCTGTCGTCCTTAGTGGCCGAATCGGCGTTTGAACATGGACGAATTTGGTAATATACTTCATAGTAGGCCTCCCTCTTGGGAGCCCGGGGTCACCTAAACCCCAAATAGTTTTTTTTTATTTGGGGTCGACGCAGTCGGTAAGTCATCATTGACCTTACCTTCTGCAATTAGATTTGGCAATCTTTTTACGGCCAGCCGCCTGCATGAAACCAACCCGCTTAGGGATCAAGCAGTTTATCCACCGCGCGGGGAGAACTTAAGGTTTGCTAATCTACCTCAGATCCTTTAGTCGCCTTTTACGACACCCACGGGAAGAGATGGGGTAACCCTATTCTATGCTGGGGCTTAGCGGCAACGTCATAGTAGGCCTGTGGGTGGTGACAAGCCGCAACCGAAACCTTCTAGCAGGGAGAGAATATGGAGCTTTACTCCACTTTTTTTGTGTGTGGCACACCTAGTCTTGGAGTTTCAGGTCGCCCCTAAGGCATCTAACTTGAACTAACGACTATCAGAGATAACAACCGGGACCAACTGCTTAACATGCCGCCCGGAGCACGGAGGATTAAATGTAGGTAGGTATTTAATATGAATAGGTATACATGTACATATTTGTACATTTATACGTGATTTAAGTCCATTAACATCCTTGTTGAGTGGGTAATGGGTATCAATTCATCCAGTAATAGCAGGAGTTTATGAAGGTTTGTTTATAATTTTTCCTTTTATATAATTATATCGCACACGCAGCGCGGCCATGTAAAAATCGTATTACCGTTAGACATGTGTCATCGTGTCCTCATTACCAGCGACAGCAACCAAACCTGTTCTTGCATTCATACCCGTACCCTTCTTCTATAGCACAATTGCCGAATTTGCAACGCATTTCTACTTGAGTACTGACATACTGTAACTAACAATAAGTAGGTAGGTATATGTTATTATTATGTCAATCACGGTATCAAATATTAGCATATGCGTTACACCAGTAACAGTATGTAGTTCTTTTTAGTTCCTATCTACTGTAACTACAAGAATATGTTCAAGTCCTTGGTACTATTAGGTAGGTACTAACTACTTACTGTTACTACTACGATAGTGGTGGTTTTTTAAACATGTCTTACCTACTACTGTTCCTGTGTATGTGGGACTGACATTAATTTTAAGAACCATTGTGTACGATATTCCTAAGGAAATAAATCATTTCATTTCCCTAATATTACGGTCTAAGGTAGCTTACTTTTGTAGTCTATTCTTGATATGAACAAAGTGTAGTTTCTTTCCCCATAGATCAAATCTATAAAATCTTTGTTCTTTCTTTTCTTAGTAAACTATACGCTCTCAAGATGTAATCATTGTAGTTATTATCTACGTACATTAACTCTACCTCATTTCATTATCCTTTCCATCCGTTAATTTCGCTTTCATGTCGAAATGTTCTCGTATAAAGGCGGGTTCTTTACAGGAAATCATCTTTTTCCGCCACTTACCGTATTAAAAGGAATAGGTACTATACCTACTAAGCTGGTTTTACAAAATTAACCTATAATCCTATCCTATCTCATCCTATCTTTAGCGTACTTATTTCGACATTTAGTCTGCAATTTCAGTGGAAAAAATAATCTTATATAAGTACTTGGACTTTTAATTTGATACAATAAAAGCAAAATGTTCATAACACTGACCTCCATGGTACAAGTCGCTGGACAGGTCATAGCGCACTGAATTTTGTGCGTATTTGATCTGCGCCATGTTGCGCTGTTGTCGCGCGTTTTCTATTGAAAGTGATGGTGACCGTCACTTTCAATAAGAAATCAAATCGGCACAAAGATCTAATGTCATTTTGTATGGTATACCAATTCCAGCGTATTTGTATAGTTTCATTTCAGTGGTTTATAAGCAGTGTTTACTAGACAGATGTAGGCAGAGCGAGAATCTCCCGGGGCGGTGGATGCAGACAGATGCAAACCTAGACGCGATATGTTGCCAACTAGACGGGGGCAATAGTTAGTTGAATTAACAGTGTAGGCACTATATAGATAGAGTTTGCAGAATCATGCTGTTAGAATATCTTATTGTATTATTTACATTGTTGTTTGAATCAATGATTGATAAATAAGTAGGTTAGGACGATAAAGAAGTGTACTAGGCATGTTGTAGGGCTATTATTTCTATTGGCACGCAATATCATCATTATACAGGGTAAGTCTGGGGTACAGTTTCTTGGAGGCTACGGCCGCGGCTTGTCCACCCAGCGCGAGCGGTCTAAGTCGTAGGTAGCGCCAAGTGGACTGTCCGTGTTCCGATACGTTGGCCGATGCAGTCACTAAGAAAGACTAAAAAATCCTACGTATTAATAAACTCAAAATATTCTAGATTACCACTTTTTGAGGCCAAAAGATAAGACAATTAAAATGGCACTTAATGATTTCCTTAAAACTCGAAGAGCAATGTAAACTCAATAGCAATTCCTGATTAATTTCCAAGAATGATCGCCATATTGTCGGACTGTCCATCGAAAACACGCACTTTGACCGAATGACTCAGCTTCAGTCAACAGACACAGCGTAATGATAATGAAGCAAATAACTAGTAATTTGTATAATAACTTTGGTACGTACCTAATCAACCCTGATAATGATAATCATAATCACCGTTGTCGGATGAACAATTGAAACAGAACATGTTTAACTCCACGTAGCTATATCCATTACTTTAGAATCAATAGAGTGAGAGACGTAAACAATGTTTTTCTGAGTCATATACCATACAAAGTTATCTAATCACCCGTTTCCTCTGATGCAGCTATTCGTCGTCGAACTGTCGAACGTCTGATATGTACTGGGAAACAGTAGCTGACTCATTTCGAATATTATAATGTTTCTACTCTTATAGGTTTTACTTACTAGTTATTGAGTTCATTTTTAAGGATAAATGTACGGTAAGTATTGAACTTAATTGAATTCCAATAACGTTGTAATACGTAGTACTATTATATATTCTGTGGTTGTAGTTTGACTCTATTGAAGACGAAACTATGTCTATTGTCCAGTTTGTGTCCACGTTACAGTTCCTAGTAATACAATGCCGTCGTCCGGTGTCAGTATATAATAGTAGACCTACGTGCACTAAACATACAAGTTTGCTATGGCATGCATAATGTACTGTAGCAAACCGTTCTATAAATATAGGTTATATTATAACCTATCTACGATCCTTGTTGGTGTGCGCCTATCAAGTACATTTCCTAATGTAGTGTAGAGCCAGTGATGTGCTGTGATGAGCGGTGTATGAAGCGCTTATCGCTCGACAGGAAGTGGCTCGGTTTATTATTCGTGTCGTGCATCATTTGGCTGCGTGCGCCTGCGCAGCCGTCGACTCTGAGCTCCAGGATAATTGCTAGTCGCCTATCTCGCAGCTTGCCAGATCCCCGCCTACCTACCGCTAACGGGACACTAAGATTATAATCTCTAATTAACCCAACTCATACATGTCAACGATAAACCCTTCCTATAGGTAAATATACCTAATTCAACTAACCGGCTTCATCAATCGTTGGTAAACAAGAACAGGGAGAGCTGCTCAGTGCCCCCTGAAATGTTAGTACGTAGGTATCTGTCGACAACTCTTAGATAACATGTCATAGAGATAAGAATTAATCATATCGGTTTACATTCTAATCGTTTCATGAGACAGTTTACAATGTAAGCACCGTTCGAAGTTGGAAATCATGCTAAATACTCAATACGCTCGTAAATACTACAAACTAAATAAACTTTTCCAAGTTTGTTAGTTTAGGATTTCAATAACGCAAGTCGATCGAAACTGCGCAAAAAAAATCGGCTTACGTTGAAATACAAGGTCCGTCTCATACCGTTATTAAACAACTATCAGAAAGATAAACAAATAATTTTACCTAGTAGGTAATGTTACAGGTAGGTCGGTGCCTACTTGATGAAACAATATGATCGGGACAGGACAGGTGATTCGAGATATTATTATGAATCATTTTACATGGAAATATTATTATTTTGGAAATCGTTTCATTATCGTTATCACGTAATTATCTATTTACTTCTTTATTAATAGGTACCTATACATAAATTATTCATTAAAATTGTAGTCTATAAACTATATAATATAAAATGTACCTAGTTTATGAATACAACTTCGCATTTTGTTATTATTTTATGTTCCAGTACGTAACTGAAAACTTGTTTTGTATCGAATGGACCCATCCGCTCGCCCCTGTTGACAGTTGTGTGTGCTGTCTATTTTTAGTAGTTTTTGATTATTATTGTTTTATTAGAAGAGCAGGCTGCGTCGGGAGCGCGGAGCGAGGAGAGGCTGGCCTCGTCTGAAACTGGTTTGACTACAGGAGGGTGCATGCAGGTCAACAGCTCACCTCCTCACTGATACGAACACGTTGCCAGATCAGTGAAAATCCGCCTACCTACGCACGCAATTCCTTCTGATTAGTATCAGGAAATCCTTTCCGCTGGCTACACTTTATTGCACACTTTATATTCGTTTGTACCTACTGTAAACATACATTAAGGCGCTGAAAGTGTTACCTTTACAATATCAATAAAATTGATATAATTATTGAGCTAGATGAGCTCATTGGTATACCTACCTTGTACATTTTTTTTGAGATTCTGTATGATTTCATTAATGAATATTAGGAGGCTTTATTAATTGTAGGTTATGAGAAGTTAACTGCAACTACACTCTACTGCCTCACTGATATATATATTGACCTACTTACTTACCTTTATTCATATAGATATATTCAGCTGAAATTAAAATTTCCCAGAGGCTAAGAATCTGCTCCCCGTCGTACTAAGTAGTCGGCAGTTAACCTTTGTCCTACTAATATACGATTAATGGTAACAAAACCTTTACTTTCTATACGTATTACCGACTGTAATAAATAAAACTTCCTATGGGTAGTTGAAAAAACATCCTAATGATAAGCTGGACGGGATAGTCATCTTGCACAACTCGTTTAAACTTAACTGGAGCTATTCTAAGAAGCGCAAAACGATTGCTGCTTTAATAAAGCGCCAGTCGAGTGTATAAAAACATCTTTGTAAACGAGGCAAGGGCCATTTGCATCTGCACTTAGCAAGGATGCGTGCAAGGAGCAAAAACATAATAAAATTATTTGAAATACAGTTAACAACGCACTAGACGTAGCAAATAGCATAAACAAAATCATGTAGCTACGTATCGAATATATTTTATTTATCTTTTTTAAATAATTGGTAGGTAGGTATGACGTTTTCTTTTCGGTAAGTAAAGTGATGTATACCTGTATACTTACTTACACTTGATTTTCATAGAAATGATGTACTTAGTAAGTATATCAATTATGTACTTATCACTAATTATTCAACATTACTCGCTATTGTTGTTCAAGAGTTCTTCTGTAACTGTATCCCGTAAAAAGAATAATTGGTTTTCGTGAAGCTAAGCAACTTACATTAGATGATAAATAAAGAAGCACGTTTAAAAATAAACAAAACTAACATGTACTATAGTTAAAGTAGAGACGTCTACAGAAAGCCGGATGAGCCAATCAAACACGCATGAGTCACACAGAAGAACCTGCACTCCCAGCTAATTTTGAAATGAAACAGTGCATTGGGGACAACCACCAATTTAATAAATCTATTTCGTATGTAGGGTAACTATAAAATAGGCCATACCACACACGTACCTCCATAACTATACCCAATGACTATTATATCCATGCTATTTTTGATCTCACTAATGTTTTGAGAATCGATCGTTTGAAGCACTGGTTTTTTATTCGTTGATTCGTGGGTTTTTCCGACGTTTCATGGCTACTTTATTATTGTCAGTGGATAGAAAATTGAGCATAGGTAGGTACCTACCTACCTAATATTATAAACTTTTTTTGATCCTTAAGTATAGTCCATCCATTTTATATTACTATCTAAGGTCATTAACTAGTGTCTATCTATACATTATCTATCATTAATCATTATCAGATCAGTGTTAAAACCCTTATTGAAATAGGCATGAGAGATTCATAATCTCGAATATTTCATAGAAAAAAATAGGAGCCCTTCCAGCTTCATTAGATGGCGTTTGAGTAAACAGTATTACGAAATAATTTTATCATCCTACAGCTGAAAGAAGCGACATTTTGCAATGATCAACCGGCGCATTAAATTGTAACGTGGTTAAAATCAGTTTCGTTCTAAAAATCTGGTGTAATCCGTAAAAATAGCTCGAAGTAAACTCTACCTAAAGATAGAACCGATAAGATATACCAAACAAACAATCATTTTAAAATAGGTAGGTACCTAGATGACAAATGAAATGAAGGACTTTATTAATTCAATATCGAAATTAATTGGGTGAAAACCAATTACAGATTTTACATGCTCCATCGTTTCTGCGAGGCCGGGAACCGCAGCAAAGTTTAAATTAAACGAATTTAGTACAACCAAGTGCATGTGAAATCGAGTGATTATCGTATTGAATAGTAGTGGTTTCTCGGCGATCGATATCTTTAAATGTTTTATATTAAATCGAACTTGTGATTGTTGCGCAGTGTTCTTGAAATCGCTTTCTACGTGGCGTCACGTAGGTACCTACAACGTTCGTAGCGGCTTCGTCGTCAATGTGATAAGCGGACCTTTGCTTGTTACGTAAAACGTTGATTGTCGATAAAGAAATACAACATGCACCTTACCTACTTACCTCAATGTTCGACACTTTTATATCGAACAATATTACAGAGACCTTTAGAATAATTATGATCAGAATAATATAATGCATTAAAGTTGGTACGGAGATTACCAATTTTATGAATGGGTCATAGGCGTTTCGTTCATTTCAATTTTAATATGAGTTAATCATTATATAATGTACCTAACTACCTAGTTAAATGTCTAAATTAGGTAGGTTAGTATTAAATGTGGTGAAAATTACGTTAGTTGCATTCATAATAAATAGTTAGGTTTAATTTTGGTGTCCGCATGATACTTTGCAGAAAAAAATGGTAGTTATACTCTAACTAAAGGATCTTCAGTCGGGTACGGCTACACGCGCAAAGCTTCCAAAGATCGGTTCATCTATCTTCAGCTCTACTATATGACTAATTTTACGTGTATCAAATATATATCCTGAGTTCGTTGGTATCAAAACATCAATAACTAACGCATCTAGTCTATTAGTTACATGTCCAAAATACTCATCTATTTAAACCTGGTTAATTTTAACAACTTGTTGAAGGTACGTTTTAAGGTAGGAACGAACGTTAATTATAAAGTGAAAGTATAAATTATAGGAAAATAGAATTTTAAAAGAGTATGACGTAAACTTTGACTCTTTTATGTTCTATAGAGCGCAAAATGCGGACGAGTACAAACAAAATTAGGTAGATATAGGTACTTAGGCAGGTAGAATTAACGGTCCCACGTTCACTTTCTATCGAAATAACTTTGGGGGCATTAAATTTAAAGAAGATGATGTTGAACACCTTTTTAGCCATAGCTACTTAGTGAGTCAATTACTAGGTATAGGCAGAGATGTCTCGTATTTCATTGTGCCCAGATTGGTACCTACACTTATTTGTTTCCTGGAAGAGACGGCTTTCAGAAGTAGGGCTGACTATTGCTATGCCAAATTCGATGACAGAATCCCGTGTCGGATTCATCGAAAATTGTTGATTATTTTGTAACGCAATGTTTTTGAATATTTTTGTTTCAAGCGTTTGTAGATGACATTGTTTCCTATATTTCGGTGTGGTTTCAAGACAAAAACTTTTAGTAAAATTGTTTCGAAGTCTTAGCACATTTTAGGCAAAAATTGTCAATTTTCCTGTCCCTGTCGATGAATCCGACAGGGATTTTCCGTTTACGTCTTGTTTATTTACACCTTTACTCTATCTCTACTAATATTATGATAAAGAGGTTAGATTTATATGTTTGTTTGTAACGAATAGGCTCTGAAAGTAGGTAGGTAAAGTACTGGACAGAGTTCAAAAATTCTTTCACCAATAGAAATCTACATTATCGAGGAGTAACATTGGCTTCTTTGATCCCGATATTCCCACGGTATGAAACCCCAGAACGTAGCTAGTAGGTAATAAAGGGTCAAATCTGGCCTACATAATATTTATTTTTGGCATATTCCACAAATCCCCTTACATGATCCCCTGCTCAGGGGATTTGTAGACTTTTTGTCCACAAATCCCCTGGCGGCAATACGGCGGAGTCCTCAGGGGATTTGTGGACAAATAGTCTACAAATCCCCTTAATTTAAAATTATATCCATTTTAGGGTTCTGTACCCAAAGGGTAAACGGGACCCTATTACTGAGACTTCGCTGTCTGTCTGTCTGTCCGTCTGTTACCAGGCTGTATCTCATGAACCGTAATAGCTAGACGATTGAAATTTTCACAGAAGATGTATTTCGGTAGCCGCTACAACAACTACTAAAAACAAAATAAAACAGATATTTAAGAGGGGCTCCCATACAACAAACGTGTTTCAAAAACAACAAGTGAATTTTATTTACAATCTGAGGTCGTTTTTGATTGTTCAGAGTCAAATCGAGTAGGTCATGGAATTCAAAATGGCTACCCTGTCTGTTAAATATACCAGTCTGCCTTCACTTACAAAAGAGTTTCATATAAGTTTAAGATTTTCTTCGTGCCAAACTTTTTTCTTCTTTTTTTTTTGAGTGGTGTGGTCGTATGATGTTCGACTACTACTAACTTCTTGCAATATGAAAAACAACCGCGGGGCGCAGCTAGTCAATTTATACGCCACAGTATACCATAGTGTACTTCGTTTCTTTCGAAACTTTAATTATTTTATTTTAATTTTGTTGATATTGTATTTTATTTATAGACTTACTCCGATTTTAAATATCGGTTAAGGGGATTTGTAGACTTTTTGTCCACAAATCCCCTGGCGGCAATACGACGGATTTGCCAGGGGATTAGTGGACAAAAAGTCTAAAATCGTCTGGGCAGGGGATCACGTAAGGGGATTTGTGGAATATGCCTTATTTTTGATATCGGTTAGGTAGTTTCATCTATATCTAAATCAATATCTATACACATCTTATCGCGTGTTAAATAGATATATCTAATTCAAAGATATTAAAACAAAATGTATAAAATAAATATTGACATGAACTTATCGTTAAACTACCAATTCAATCGCTATTATAAATGTTTTGGTCGGTTCGGTGTCACGTCTCAGTCGTTGGCAATTTGCCATCGCACGCAGTGTCTGCCTACAAGCACCGTAATTACATCTACCCAAGCCTATCTATACCAAAGTAATAGGAAGTGAATCATTTAGGTGCGTAGAGACGCGCACACCTATGTGCTCGTGATTGCCAGTTGTAAGACGGGCTACAATTCAATAACAACAATTAATGAATGCCCCAGGCATTCATTAATTGTTGTGTTTCTGTTTCATAAAGCCGACAATCCGACGATATGTCAAAAACTGACATAATCGTCAAATTGTCACGCTCAGACTAGAGCATGAATCCCGGAATCCCGGGATCTCGGACACAAAAGTTCGATATTACAATCCCGGGATTGAGTGATCCGATATCGAGATTAGACCTATTTACCATTTGGGTTCAAATTGAGGTTTAAAGCTGATTAAATACTAAAAATAATAAAAGTAACGCGATTTATTGCGATTTTCAAGACAAGTATTTTTTATAGCTTGCATGCAAAATTTACCTACTAACATCATTTTAGTGGCGTGCCTAAAATTTGGCGCGAAAGTTTAAACAGCGGCTATTTGTCCGGCATATTTCCAAAATGGTGGGGTGGACGGCCCATGGGGTAACTTATTTACGTATAGTGAACTAAGTAAGTAAGTCTTTAATATATTAAAGATTTTTGATTTTTCACTATTTTGTTGTACTTAATTCGCCTTTTTAAAGATATATTAAATCCCGGGATTGTGTTCTTAATATCGATATCAATCCCGGGATTGAAAACCTTCCGATATTGCGTGCCCTAGCTTAGACTGTTTCATAAAAGTGACAATTATTTTAAAAAGCGACAGGTGAAACCTTGACATATTTATAATTCTAGAACGCGTTTCATAAACGCGACATATGTCAAGAAAACGCGACAATTCTCACTGACAATCGTCGCCGACATATGTCGGGTTCCGAGACATAAGGGTAAGGCGCCTGTCGCAATTGTCGTACAATTTTACAAATATGTCACTATGTCACGACAATTCTATGTTTCATTAAGCATAATTGTCAAGTTTTTCCCGACAAATTGTCACCTGTCACCTGTCGCACAAAAAGTTTTATGAAACTGAAAAAGGTCAAATTGTCGCGACAATTTGACATACCTATTCGTAAATTTTCCACCATGCCAATTTTGTCGGCTTTATGAAACAAAAAAATTGTCAAATTGTCGCTTCTTGACATATGTCGCACCTGTCGGATTGTCAGATTTATGAAACAGGGGCCTGATCTAGTAGGTATATACACAGGTATATAGGTACGAGTAGCACTTTTTTTTGCACGTCTCGTGTGAGAATGCAAGCGATTTCACCGGGAAACGCACCACTTGATGATACCTTTCGCTCGATTCGACGGCAGATAGATAACAGTAAAAACAGTTGTGCCACTTCCCAGTGACCTTTGTTACAAGCCGAGACGCTGACGGCTAAGAAACACTGGTAAATATCTAACAGCATTCAGAGAAAATTACACTATTTTCTGTTCTAACCATAGAGGCTACAAATATCTATACCTACATAAAAAAATCAAAGTCCTGACTAACTAAACTATAAATCAACGCACAGCGTAAACCACTGCTCCTGTAGACATCATATTTGGAGGGTGTGTTCTTTGTGATGTATAGGTATCCAGTAAAAAGTGTTTTATTGGAAATTTCCACGTAGTCATAATGTAAGCGAATGAAACCGTGGGTCACTGCTAGTTACAACTTTAAAGTTTTCTACCTAATACCTAGCTAAGTACGAGTAGGTATATAAATTTTAAAGATATTAGGTAGGAAAACAAAATTACAAACAAAATCTTGGCATTAAACTTCATGGTGACTGTATATTATGCATCACCCGCGTAAGTCCCGATCCCGTGGGAATATCGGGATCAAAAGTAGCCTATGTTACTCAGGGTGAATGTAGCTTTCTAATGGAGAAAGAATTTTTGAAATCGGTCCAGTAGTTTCGGAGATTACCCCCAATATACATACATACATACATACATGTTACCAACGTTACCTCTTTATTATAGTAGTATAGATTAAAATTGACCAATGAAATCATTTTTCGGTTTTATTCGTGTGGTGTTTATTACTTTTAGCATTAGTCAATCCTCAATAAGTGACCTGAAAAGGTCTCGAAACGTTGAGCATTGAAACAATGCTAAAAGTAGTAGGTAAACACGACGCGATTAAAACCAAAAAACTGAGTTTAATTTCAAAAATCTAAAGTATCAATTCTTTGAATGTGCTGACAGAGATTTTAGTAAAGCAAATTAATTAAACCAGTTACTACCTATACCGTTTTTTAATTTCAGACTATAATCTGACGTTTTGGTACCTTGTATTTGATATTTTTTCTTCAGAAAGATGTGTCAAATCGTAGTCTATAATTAAAAAACGAAGTACAGAAAAGATGGAATGACGAAGAGATTGCTTTATTGTATATTTCTTAGAGAAAGTTCTTTAACAAAATGACAATAGCAATAGCACCCTCACCCTAAGGGCTGCCACGTGCGGCCGGATGCATGTTTTATGAATGAGCTTAGCAATTTCTGCAAGTTACTTCCCTTACTTCGGCTACAAAACAGGAAGGTTATTATAAAGACACTGCCCCAGAATATCGATGAGGGAGGGTCATGGAAAAGGAGGTTAAGCAGGTAGCTATTCTACTTATCTGTCCATCTTTTATAGGAAGATTGTCGAATAAAGAAATATACCTAATTAATTAGATAACAAAGAGACAATTTTTATATTTAATAAATAAAGTCAAATGGTACTGGTAAATGTAAAAAAACGTGAGCAGTAAACAACAGTGAGCAGAGTCTAGGGTTGCCAGATACGGGCTTATAATTTCCTGGACATTTCTTTACAAACGGAATTGGAGTTTAACTACAACTACAAATGTTTGCTGTTGAACAGGCAATAGTAAAGATATTACAAAATTACTAGTTATGTAGGTAGGTACTTACTCACTAATTGTAAAACTAAAAAAAATCTAATTTTTTAAAGACGGGACAATTTCGGGACAATAAAGTAACATTACTGGACACGAGACCACACGAGAAATTCCGGGACTTTCCCGGAATTCCCGGCAATCTGGCAACCCTAGCAGAGTCTCAGTAATAGTGTCCCGTTTTTACCCTTAGGGTACGGAACCCTAAACAACTACCCAACAGTACTTATGTGGTTTTAATAAATACATGGGTGTAGCTGTAGGTTAAAGAATACAATAGCCAACTGTAATGACGTAGGTCCAGTGGCATTATATTAACCTTAATTTAATTTAATTGTTGCATGTAAAACGCGGTCATTGTTCAATTTACTTCAACATGCTCTAACAACTAACGTTAGAAGCGTCTATTTATTTAACCGATGGAATTCATAGATAGAGCCTAAGAAATAAGCGGTAAAGATTTATAATTTCACTTTTTTCGTGCAATAAGTACCAATCTCCGTCGCTGCCGGAGTTATTTGATTGTAATTTGTATCGACATCGCATGTTACAATGGCACCGCTCGGGCTGCTATCGAACAGCAATACACGCACGCTAACGTCTACAATAAACAGACACGTTTATAAACGCTAAATCGTGATATTCAATTAGTTATGGTTTCACTTCTGATGAGGCTTTGTGGCTATATTCAATATTCCAACTAGTTTAGGGTTTAGGTTAGGTAATCGAAGTTCTAAGTACCTCTACCTAGCTAGTTCTTTATAGTAGGTGCCTATAGGTAAATCTACAAGCCCATAAAGATGTTATAAATGTGCACAGAATTCATAATAGTTCAAGGTATTTGAAAACCCATGTTATAATATTATAATGTATGGGTTTTAGTTAGTGTGTTCCTACGCATATTTCTAGGTACTTCTTCGTAGGTAGTGATTTCTGACACTAGTATTTATAGTCAATTCTAAGTTAGAGGCCTTAGGGCGACCTAAAAACTCTAACACTAGGTGAGCTACACCACTATACAAAAAATAAAAGATAATAATTATTCTAAGTAATGTGTTTGCCACATTTTCTTTGACGTTAAAAATCATAAAAGCTAATAAGAGCGAGACAGGGCATTGCTTAGTCAAAGTAATTATCATTCAGATTCGTCTATAATTACGGGTGAGATTTCCGGGATCTAAACCGTTAATATCATAACTATTTAAAGAGTATAGTCTCCATTCTCTTTCTCCATACAAACGTAGTTTACATTTTCCTCCCTGGATAAAGACATTAAAGCAAAAATGTTTATGCCATAAAACTTATATCTGTCATGCATGACTATGCATCTACCTTTTTAATTTTTTTCATATTATTTTTTTTATTTTTGATTATTATTTTTATTAGAAAATAAAAAAAAATAAAAAGGTAGATGCTTTGACAGATATAGGTTTTAGGGCATAAACATATTTGCTCTAATGTCTTTATCCAGGGAGGAAAATGTAAACTACGATTGTATGGAGAAAGAGAATGGAGACTAGGGCATGCAATATCGGAAGGTTTTCAATCTCGGGGCGATATCGATATTAAGAGCTCAATCCCGGGATCCCGGGATTGATACTGAGATTTTAGATATCGTTAAAAAAAGCGAATTTAATACAAAAAAAAATGTGTTAAATCTAATACATTTAATATATTTAAGACTCTAGTGGTTTCATTACGTAAATAAGTTACCCCGAGGGCCGTCCACCCCATCATTTTGGAAATATGGCGGACAAATAGCCTAAACCCGAAAGTGTCTAAACTTTCGCGCCAAATTCTAGGCGCACCACTAAAATGTTTTTAGCAGAAAAAAATTGCATGCGAGCTTGTATAAAAAAATATTGTCTTAAAAATTGCAATGAATCACGTTACTTTTATTGTTTTAAACATTTTACCAATTCCCTACGCTTCTAAATCTTTACAGATCTCTTCCTCAGGGGTAGACTAATTTGGGTTTAATTTTAATAGTTCTATTCAATCATTCCATGAGGAAAAATATAGCTAAAAACCTTAATTTATACCCAAATAGTAAATTGCTCAAATCTCGATATCGGATCACTCAATCCCGGGATTATAATATCGAACTTTTGCGTCCGAGATCCCGGGATTACGATATCCCGGGATCCCGGGATTCATGCCCTAATGGAGACTATCCTCTTAAACTTTCGCACTTTACGAGTAATTTACTTTAAAAAGAGGAATCAGATTTAATCGCGCTTATTTGAAGCTTAACGGTTCCCATGAGCACAGACCGATCTAATTTTATTATAACTTAAAATGGAGATTCGCCCTTCGTCTCGTATTTCTATACAAATTATTAGATCCTACCCAGGAATACCATAGGCTAATTATATTCCCATATTTCTGTGGAATCGAGACATATAATATGTGGGTAAAATCGCGTGGCGATGCTAGAATTTCAAAACCTAGTAGGTACCTAGTTTAGATATTAATAAGATAATAATCATCACATCAATTACCTACTTAATTATATGAATTAAGTTATTTTGTCCTTTGTCATACTTTATACTTAAGTACGTACTAACATGCGGAAGTTCTTGCTAAAACTCAGTTAACTATCAGGTTTTTATATACTTAAGACTGAGCTGTTTAACAAGTATACTATCGCCTTGACTTTGAATCGTCACTGTAGACTGAGTCATTGTCATTAGGCATTCAATCAAGCAACTGATAGTCAATTCCATCTTCGCAATGACACATTATTTTCAGACCAGTTTCTACTATCGACATCGTATCAAAAATAATTTGTAACTTACGAGCCCAAATTACCTACAATGTGAACCATGCCATGTCGAATCGAAGTATCTCTATAGGAAGGTAGGTAGGTACCTACTTTATATTGTTTAAAAGATTAGTATTCTATTCAAAATGGAGGTATTAAACAATAATCGGGCGCGGCCCGTCGACCTTCCCGGACGGAAGTGAACTGTCTGTGGTACCCTTCAATGTTTGCGTCCAACTGTTACCATACCTAACATACCACCGTTCCACAAACCTTTTAAAGTACCGACTTAACTTTGAAACAACATTAAAATAATAGTATCTAAGAATGACGCATAGTAAAAGTTCCTACAATATATTTCATCGTTTGGAAATCCAAATTCTTCATTGCCTGCGATGTCAGGTATTCTTCGTCTTTGCTTGGGCACGTTGTTAAATTTTAACTATTTGCACTAAAAGGGGGTGGGGGGGGGGGGGGGGGACAGGATACCTTGTTCCGCAAATTTTTCTTCTTTGAGCCTTGTTACCACTGTGTGACGTTCGCTCATACCCTTCCGAATAATGACATCATCTATCTATATCTATACTTCTATACTAATATTATAAAGAGGTAACGTTGGTAACATGTATGTATGCTTGTATGTATATTGGGGTAATCTCCGAAACTACTAGACCGATTTCAAAAATTAAAAAAAGCTTCAAAAAGCTACATTCACCCTGAGTAACTAGGCTACTTTTGATCCCGATATTCCCACGGGATCGGGACTTACGCGGGTGAAACCGCGGGAATCTGTGTGCTGAAATAAATCAACTCACCTGTTTTTTTATTTCCTTCTCGCTTTAGGACTAGGTATATGTACTTCCAATTTCCAAGTACTCTAGGTACTTTCCTGATGATAGTTATGTGCCCTTTCCGCATCTCCGCATGACGTGACCATTGACCAAATCACAACATCTGCTGCTCCTCAACATAATAATATCTGCAAGTAATGAATGACCGTTAATTTTATACATCCTTAACATCTTATTTCTAAATGTAGGATTATTTTTTTATAGGTACCACATAACATCTCAACATTTGAATCTTTGCTACGGAATATTCTATGATCTGACTTCTGTGTGACTTCGGTGACCTAAAGTTCGCTTAATATTTATTAACAGTTTATTATATAACACAGACCTAGTAACGGGTTTGTGGATTTTTTTAATTTTCCTATCACAGGTATCGTCGTCCCAGTGACCTGTTCCTATTTGATCCATCCCGCATTCATTGTCCTGTACATTTTCGCGAAAGTGACTTTCTGCGTCGAGAGCCTGTAAACTACTTACTTATACTTTACTAAAAAGTAGCTTAAACACATTCTGTTGAGAAAAATCATTTTTAACCGACTTCAAAAAAGGAGGAGGTTCTCAATTCGTCTGTATGTATAATATTTTTTTTTTTTTTTTTTTTTTTATGTATGTTCACCGATTACTCAAAGACGGCTTGACCGATTAAGATAATTATTTTTTTAATCGGCAGGTGGGAGCTTCGAAATGGTCCCATAAAAGTTTGGTGAGGATCTGATGAGGATCTTCGGAGTGATGAACGGGATTGCTCCTCAAAATTCCTATGTTTTAGGGATGTTCATCGATGACTTGAATACGGCTTGACCGATTGAGATGATTCCTTTTAAAACTGAAAGGTGGGAGCTCCGAGATGGTTCCATAAAAATTTGGTGAGGATCTGATGAGGATCTTCGGAGTGATGAACGGGATTGCTCCTCAAAATTCTTATGTTTTATCACCAGTAGAATAAGGCCATAAAGAATAGATACCGATGATTAAGAATATGGTTTCGGAATCTCCACATCTGAAATCACCTTCTCATCACAGAACTCCTCAATGATAAAAGTTATGGATACAATTTTAATGATTTTAGTGGTAGTTGAAAGTACACTAAAAAGGATGAAATAAAAAAATAATTTAAAAAAATTAAAAACCGACTTCAAAAAAAAAGCATTAAAAAAACCGATTTAAATAAAACATAAAATAACTTCGCCTACGTACAGTGCCACCGACTTATCTGTTATGTAATCTGAAGTCGGGCAGATTTACTGGGTTGGTTGAGTAGGATTGTAAGTAGTTTGGCTGCCCGACTTCAGATTACATAACAGATAAGTCGGTGGCACTGTACGTAGGCGAAGTTATTTTATGTTTTATTTAAATCGGTTTTTTTAATGCTTTTTTTTTGAAGTCGGTTTTTAATTTTTTTAAATTATTTTTTTATTACGTTTTAGATATTAGGTTCAAAAATAAATATAGGTAAACATTAAGTATATCTACCGCATACCTATACACAATATAGGTAAGTAGATAATAGAAGTTTTTCAAATTAGTCTTATAACATTTTGGTAGAGATCTGAAGACTATATTCTGACTCAGAATATAGTTCGGAGTGATGCAGAGATAAGCTCATCAAAAACATAACCCTCCTTCGGCAGTCGGGTAAAAACAAGTAGGTACCTACTTAGTTAATACTGTAGAAAAGAATTCTACAGATAAAAGTAGAGTAGTATTATATAGTATACCCAGGCCTTCCACAAAGTACAGATTCACGGTGCACCTACAACCAAACAGAACCACCTTTTCATCAGCAACTCTTCAATGAGTAACAGTAGGGCGTTGTTGTCGTTTATATAGTTAGATCGTATCAACACGGTTTGTGCTCGCGAGGTCATCTGTTAGAACAACTATAGTATGCCTACTTATAAATAGGTACGTGTTTCTGGTTAGCTAACCAGTAAAATCCAACGTGTTCGTGCCAATAAAACTATTTACAATTATTCACTAATAACCTTTAGTCGTTATTTAAGATAACATTCATAGACGTCATCATTAGGTAGTAAGTACCTTTAGGTACTACACAGAAATTTGACTCTTTATCGGCATCACGTTTCTATGTAGGTAGGTGCTCACCTATAAGTGTTATCTCATATATGGTGAGTAGGTCTTAACTGAGCAGTAATTGTTAATGTTATGAGCCTGTGGTTGAGCTAATCTAATAGTCAAACAATTGGCAAGAGTATTTTATTTTGAGGATATGATAGATTTTTGGAAAAAAGTCGTATCCAATAACAAACTTCGCAAAATTAACCCGTTTGTTGAATAATTTTAGTAATTTTGAAAAAACAGACGGACAACGGAGCCTCAGTAATAGGGTCCCGTTTTTACCATTTGGGTACGGAACCCTAAAAATGAATGAACTCTGTAATAATACCATAATCTACTTTTAGGTGGACATTATTTCAGATTTTTGATCCAAGCTAGCAAAACAGATAATAACGTCTCAGCTTCTCTCCTGATGTAACAAAGATAATAAGCCTATTATAAGATAGCCATCTTTGTTGGGAACAATTTTTGTCTTGACGGAAGTTTGGTTATAGTCATAACCTGTTCACCACGTGGCTTCTTTCCCGAGATGAGGGACAGCGGAACAATGGCCGATCTCTCGATTTGTTATTGTGTCGAACAGCGTCGGGCCCGCTTGGAAGCACGTGTTGATCATCCCATCCGCTTTGTAATAAACACCATTCATCCCAAACGTACTTATTATCCTGGTTGGAACGAGATTCAAATGCGGGGTTTGTCAGAAACGATGTAAACGACGCTTTTATGGAGGCGTTGCGAATTTAACACTTTTTGTCGCATGCAAAATTAGTCGAAGTAATTTGAGTTGCCTTGCCACTAAATATCCGTTGATATTAGTGTCAAATTACATTAGTGATAATGGGACACCCACATATTGCTAATGTAATGATGGATCTTAATTAATGAACTAGGTACCTACCTTCTTAATCGGTTATTATTAGGTAGATATAGATATTTTTTAATAGGTAACACAAAATCCCATGAAGGCTGCAAATAGGAGTATCATTATGAATGGCACGATTGTTCTTCAATAAGCGCATAGCGATGTTGTTACTCGTAATCTTACCGAGATGCAAGTAATGCAAGTCAAGGTGCACTTGCGCAAGGTATCGGGCATCGCGCAACTGCACAGGGAAGTAGGTAGGTAGGTAGTTGCCAACCTGATGACACAGATAGAGCTTAATCAAGTTGACTGTACCTGTTAATAAACGCAATATCTCAACAGGAAACGTTATGTGAATTGCAATGGACACTGCAGCGATGCCAAGATTATCCAGTGTGTTGACGCAAGCTGCGCCATAACGTCTGGCAACGATGTAATAGAGCTAACTTTGACCATTTTAGGGAACTATTCAAGGTAACTCTGCCCACATAAGAAAACTTGCACAACATTTGGAACAAAGTCGTCGCATCTTATTACAAAACGGAAATAAAGTGTATAGGCCGGTAACTTATATCCTAAAAGTAGGACATATTAAAATATTACGGAATATTTTAATAAGTCTTACTTAAAGTTAAGCAGTGATTTCATAGTAGCTGCATTCACCTAGTAAATAAATACCATTTACGTAGAGGTAATAGGTACTTACCTTCTATTCATTCCATGAGAATGTTTCAATCATGAGAACTTAGGGGGCAACCATTCATGTCGCAGGATGATTGCTGAACTGCCAGAAAGGGCAATTATATTTAAAAAATCACGATAAACCGAGTTGTAGGTACCTATTTAACTAAAGCACTAACTGCTAACTGCAGTAACAAAGAACTGTGTAGCAAGCATTTCGCCCCAGGGGCCAGGGGGCAGTTGTATTGTTTTGTTGCTTGGTTTCTGAAATTGATGTGGTGTTTGAGAACCCTATTTCATATCGAGTCAATATTTAAAGATAAGCACTAATATTGTATTGCACGAACGTGTAACGTATGTTAATAGAGTATTTATAGATGCCTCACACGCAGATCCGAGGTGCGCGGGAGACTATAAGCAAGTTACAACACTCGCGTCTATTCCAAGCGAGACCTTGTGTGCTCATGGAGAGCATTCCAATGCGCCAACTATCGTCGTTATCATGATGAAACAATTAAATAGTTCAGCTACAGGACCATAAAATATAAATACCAACACGGATCCTGTTAAATTGGGCAGCTACCGTCAATAAATCGATATAACCAGATTACACTGCCTTACCTTGATAACTTACAGTAATATAACTGGACCCAATGTTTTACTTACGGTCTGGAAAGGAGGCTGGTGACCAGTGTACAATGCAACTTGATTAGATGTGAATAATGTAAGAAACGAGAACAATCAATCTCGAATGTACTCTATACCGAGGCGAGAAGGTTACATTTGATTGGACGTCTCGAGTTCTCCGGTGACAGGCGGCTTCCCAAAATTATCCATTCAAAATGTTTCTGTATTATACCTGCAGTTGTATCAAAGGTTTTTTACCTGTTCTCAAGCTTCTTGATCAGTCTACAAAAAGTAAACTGACAACAAAATATTTATAGGTAGGTATCTAATCAAAAAAGTTCACAGAGCTAAACAATTTTCGCAATATTTATTGGTCTTGAGAAGAGGATGATTGAAATTTCAGTGTCACCCAAAAAACCATACACAATAGAGCATATTGATTTGCATTGAAAACTGAATGCAATGTAACTACATTTGGTATATGCAACCAAGCACCCAGACGTGGGTGCAACTATGTGATTCCCTTTGTGTATTAAAATCAATATTACAGCCCCGGAGTTAAGCTTGTGGCGTTTTGGCAATGCTTTTGACAAACCCTTGTTTGCCAATCCTATGTGAAAATAGCTAGGGGAATCAAAGCCAGCAATCTGAATTGATATCTTCTCATCGTATTGGTATTGATTGTAAATAATATCCAAATACGAGCACATTTTATACTTACCGCAGATATAAAAATGTAATATACCATATTTTTTATCATTTTTATTATAGGTACAGTAAGCATCAAAGTTGATGACCAAATCTCTAACTTTTCCTTTATATTTTCAGAATGTCTGTTCGATTTTAAAAATCTGAATGTGGGCATCAACTTTTAATGCTGTAACTTCTCCTAACTACTAATCATTTAAGATGCCTAGTTGGGAACATGTTTATCGTATGTAATACATACAAAGTAAACTACAGACAGTTGAGTGGAGACATTTAAACCATAATAAACTTTGAAGTCAATGGCTTCCTACCTACATTAAGTATATCTTGGAGGATCAATTATACGGTGCGTCATGTGACGATGAACCCTGGAGCAGATGCAGTGATGCTGTAATAAGCACCATGCTAGCCATCTTTTTAGGGTTCCGTACCCAAAGGGTAAAAACGGGACCCTATTACTAAGACTTCGCTGTCTGTCCGTCTGTCAACAGGCTGTATCTCATGAACCGTAATAGCTACACGGTTGAAATTTTCACAGAAGATGTATTTCGGTAGCCGCTACAATAACAAAAACATATATTCAAGAGGGGCACCTATAACGTGTTTCAAAAACAACAAGGGAA
Source organism: Idaea biselata (assembly GCA_958496205.1). Lineage (NCBI taxonomy): Eukaryota > Metazoa > Arthropoda > Insecta > Lepidoptera > Geometridae > Idaea > Idaea biselata. Next base: position 23,726,510 of record OY292396.1, on the reverse strand, counting down.
TTTTATTACAATGTGAGATCGCTTCTGATTGGTCGGAGTGAAATCGTGGGTATACCAGTCTGCCTTCACTTACCAAAGAGTTTCTTATACTTAAGTTTCAGATTTTCTTTGTGCCAGTTTTTTTTTTGAGAGATGCGGTCGTATGATGGGAGTGAGAATCGAAGCAAAATATTTTATATTTTCATATCAAATTTAAAAATTGGTTGTTGTAAACCATTTAAGGGTTCCGTACCCAATTGTGATAGTGGTACGGAACCCTTCGTGCGCGAGTGTTACACTTGGCCGGGTTTTTTAGCTTGATATTAATAGATAAGCTGCACTAAAGCATGCATCCGTAAACCAGTAATTCCTTTGTTTAGAATATCCATGGTCGAACATCGGGAAATCAGCAGTGTTTAATCGGTCAGTCAATGTCACTGCGCTCGGGGCGACCTTATAGTCACGTTAAATCTACGAGGAAAAACGTGAACTAAGTTTCGATGTGTTAGGTTTTCCCCATTATGCTTTCCTTAATATTTTTTTAGTACGAAGTTAATATCAGGGTGGTATAATAGAGGTTGGTATACGCGTTCGTGTTATTTATTATCTGGAGTCCGTAAAGCCCATATATTATTATAAAACCTAATTTGGGATTGGAATGATATGGATTTCTGTGAATTAAAAAAAATGTTCTGAGTAGAAATCACGCTGAACCTACTTACTAAGCTATCAAAAAAAGAACATTCGTCGAAAATCTGCAAAGAAAAAACAAATCAATAAAAAATAAAATCTGTTGTTATAGCGGCTTCAGAATTACATTATCTGTGAAAATTTCAACTGTCTAGCTATCACGGTTCATGAGGTACCTACAGCCTGGTGACAGACAGACAGCGGAGTCTCGTTTCCCGTTTTTACCCTTTGGGTACGGAACCCAAATAGGTAATGTACCTAACAACTACTGAAACAAAGCGTAATACTTACTTTACCTAATGTACCTACTAGAAAAATAGGTAGTTACAATAATAAAGCAAAAGTAGGTAAACGGGCATGTAATAGGTATACATCTCTACTAAATCTTACTCCCTTACTTATATAAACGAAGACTAAGTTTATGTAACGTTTGTCACTGTCTATTAACTTTGAAACTTCATGTCACAGTAAAAAACAAACGTAACATAAAGTAAGTCATCGTTAATAATAAGTAAGAGGGTTATATTTAGCAATCAACGAAGGGAAAATCCATAACCAATACGTAAAATGGCTGATGCATAGAAACTGCCTACTAAATAGCTAGAAATAAACTAGTTTTACGAACGTGTCGTAGGTCAGACATTAACCTGTTCCAAATTAGCATATACTTACTAATATATTATAAACAAAATCATGTTAATTTTAAGGAGAAATATAATCAAAAAGAAGAATACGTTTATTTATACCTACAGCGGGGTTAATAAGGTAGTTTAGATGATTTTCTGCAATTAATTCTGCTTTTTGACAATATACCTACCTAACTGTGCACGCACATAATTATAATTATAGGTAAGGTAGGTATAATATAGCCTGTTTCAGAACCTTAGATCAAAAATGTAAACAAAGAACTGGCAATTTCAAATGTAAGGGATTTTTGTTTACATTTTTGATCTAAGTTTCTGAAATAGGGATGGTGGGTATTCCAACAACGACGAGTTTAAATTTTGATCCATCTTTTTAAAGGTGTGTTAGTAATTTCCCGAACAGTTTGACTTTGGAACTGTTAAAGCTCGTCCGTCAGATACGAGTTTGAAATGGATCATTATCAGGCGACTTTTCTCCTTCTAGTCTCTAATAGAGACCAGTCCAGTTCTATGCAATATTGCGAGCAAAATCTCTTACCCCGCAAGTAGATGATCGGTAAACCTACCTACTACCTACTAACCTATCACAAAAACATAAAAGCCCCAATTTGCAGCATCATTTAATGAAATCGATTTCGTTTTTAGGTGACCTAGATAAACACTGTCTAACTGAAGTTTAATAACCCCTAAGCAGAGGTTTCACATTATAAAAATATTTGGGTATTCTGTTAGGTACCTTCCTATTTACCTATATTTGGATAATTCGACTACTGAGTCCTTTTACTAAGGAGTAAAAATGAGGGCTTATTATAGCTGCCTCCCGCGGTATCACCCGTGACCCGATGCCCCGGCATATAGTTATAAAAAGTAGCATATGTGTTAATCCCGATTTCCAGCTATCTGCATTGCAAATTTCATCGTAATCGGTCCAGTAGTTTTAGCGTTATTTAAACACAAACAATCAAACATCTAAACGTTCGCATTTATAATATTAGTGGGATGGTATGGTAATAATTAGGTACCCACCTAGTCAGTGAAGGCGATTTTTTGATAGAATGTGTGTCGTGTAGAGGTAGTCATTTTGTCCACTGCTTTAAAAATCTGTGCGAACTTTGTGCGAGAAATGTTGGCAACAAGGTCTTGTCTTGAATTCAAACGTTTTTACGAAACTCTTATTTTACGAGATCACAAACATACATGGGCTTTACTTTAGCAATAATCAAATTCGTTCATATTGTCAATGTTTAGTGTCCTGGAAAGTCAAGTGTGCTTATATAAGTCCAATAAGATATTAGGTACCTATTATTACGTCCTCCAGCCTCCAAGCCCACATAGCCTTAGTAATAAACGTGAAGTAAGGTCTAAGTTTTACCACTTTTTGTTTCTGTCTGTCAAGTTTGAAAGTTCTTGTTACGGAAAAAGACAGCAGTTATCACTACTCCGACCTTACTCCACTCTTATTAATAAAGCTTAGTATTATTGTTTAGTCCTATTCCTATTCCATTCTCCGCCTTTGTATAATTCCTACGCTATAAATTTATTTAACTGGACCGAGTATGAATTGCTGTAATTCCGTAATAGAGTGTTATTTAGTAGTTAGTAAATTATGAGCACGCAGTAATGTTTATTGCCAATTAAATAGTATGTAGAAAACGAGGATGGTTGCGTACCGTTCGTCACGGTCGAACAGCTGACTGTGGCTACTGGACTGGCTACTGGCGGTACCGGCGCGGGCGGCGCACGCGCAGCGCACGGCGACCGACAATCAAGGAGTCCCGTTAACTTAACGTAACATTCGGCTCGGGTGGTACTTAGGTAGGTAAGTAGGTAGGCACCTACCTTCCTAAAAATTAGCAGTTATTTAGTAATGTAAAGAACGAAATATTTCGTACTTGTCTGTCTGTCTTGTCTGGTAGGTATGTGTGATGCTCAGGTGTGAGGATGTGGTTCTTCCAAGCAATTAGTAATAACAAAATTATCTCTACCTAGTACTAAGTGATGTATCATGTCAGTGTAGTATAGGTACCTACCTACTTACATTGTTATGTAAGTAGGTAGGTATACTATACACCTATTTACCTAGATAGGTAGGTACCTAACAATGTAAGTTTAATAGACTAGGTGAAGTGAACAGATGTAAGAATAAGGAAGAATGGTTGTTTTTGTTTTGTAGATAAGTGGTGTGTTGGTCAGATAAGCAATTAGATGTACATTTTCAGGTACGAAAATCAGAATGTAGGTAGGTATGTGTAATACTGAATATTAAAGATTTACGTCATTTTAGTCTTAGTAAGTAAAGTAAATTACCTTGTTATTTTAAAACTAACAAATAAAAAAATAAGCTTCTTATAAAATCACCTAGGTTGTTAGAAATACCTTCAAGACAACCTTCCTATCTTCAAGACAAAGAGGGGTAAACA
>OY292396.1:23542360-23722577 GCA_958496205.1 Idaea biselata | reverse complement strand
ATTAACTCCTTCATTGGTTTTATATCTTGAAACGTCTGATGATTGGTTAGCGAATATACTACGACGAATCCTTGACCATTCTTTATGTATAGATCTCGCATTGATGCGAATTGTTCCGTGCCGGCTGTGTCCAATATTTCTAGCACACATGGTGAATTGTCCACTTCTATTTCTTTTCTGTAGAAATCCTCTATCGTGGGGTCATATTTTTCCATAAAACATCCGGACACGAACTGTACAGTCAAAGCACTCTTCCCGACCCCACCCGATCCCAACACGACCACTTTGAATTCGCGCATTATTGTGCTCCGTAAAATACACTGGCGAGTCTTCCACACAACGTTTTAGAAACGTATTCACACTGCGTGCTATAAAAATGTCATTGCTATGTTGGTTTATGACTCACTCGGATGCGATCACTGAGTAAAGTGAGTAACGTTCACGTAAAGCTAGCTAATTGATAAACACCGACGCCATTTTAGTTTCAACAGTAGCAAAACAACTCCGATTGCATCGCGATTATTTTACTTTGAAGACACCAACACGGAAGCAAACATCTATTACACTGAGGTGTTCGCTTTCTGCTCAAAATCAGCAACAGCAGGTTGGTTGGTTGGTCAATGCACTATTGCCAGCAGCAGTGGTTTGATTGGTGAATGACAAATTGCTTCACCGGATGTCAGTGTTACCAAACTTTTTGATTCAAATACCTCACAAATTCCAAATATTCTACAATGATTATTTTGATTTTTGTTGAGGAGCATTTTTTTGTAAAAGATTATTATTAGATTATATTATTAAAAGATAATTGTTTGACATCTTACATACGCAATCAACATAAAATTCTTGATTACTTTCAATTTCAAAATAACGATAAAAATTATTATTTCATGGTTTTACAAATTGAAAATATGACGAACGAGGGAGACTCAGGATCGCAAGGGGTGGCACAGACGGAGAGAGGCTTGTTGCCCAGTGGGTAGAAACAACCTGTGAATGATAATATTTATAAATTATAGCATTCGTAGTTTGCAATCAATTTAAATCCACAGAAATGGGGTAATTCGTAAAAGCTAGCAACATTATTAGATGTTTTCTTTAGGTTGGTAGCATTGACTGTGTTCGGATATGTGAGCGAAAAAAAAATTGTCGGACAATGACTTGTTGTGCAGGCATTGCCGTCAGTGTCAAATTTGAAAGAAATAAAAAAACGAGAATTGCTTATGGTCGATCTCCGCAAGTGCTTGCAATTTCGTTTCTTTTTCGCAAATCGCACACGTATAATCATTGTATTTTATAAGAATTCGTGAATAAAGAAGTTGTCGTTCCACTCATAATTTGTTTCCCCATCACGAATTTCTTAAAATGTAAGTACTGATAAAATAAATCATTCAAGATAACTAGCCTAAAATGAAAGTGCGACTTGTAGCTAATTTGATTATGTATTTATATTCTCAGTATTTTCCACGATGGTACAGAAAGGGCCTCGTCCCCTGGTGCTGTGCGGCCCTTCAGGGTCGGGTAAAAGTACGCTGTTAAAACGTCTACTGAAAGAGTTTCCGGATAAATTTGGATTTAGTGTGTCACACACAACGAGAGGCCCTCGACCCGGCGAGAAAGATGGAGTGCATTATCATTTTACAAACCAAGAGTTCATGTCAACAGCTGTTGAGAGAGGAGAATTCATAGAAACAGCAACATTCAGTGGAAACATGTATGGAACCAGGTGAGTTGATCCCATTTATTGTCACTTTCATTGAGTGAGAATTCAGCATGACCATGTGCTCGTTGTTGTGAGATCATTGGCATAAATCCAATTTTAAATGTACTCGTTTCCGTCGTCATTGTTTACTTGATTCCTTGCCCACTACTCTGACATGCTCTTGTTTTCGTTCATAGACACTTTCACTTCAAATCTTTAAGTTATATGCTTTTAACAAATCAGTTGAAATTAGAAATATTTAACTTATTTATTTGACTAACTATCTTTTTGGACATTGTTTCAACAAAGTTGTCACACATTTACATAGCCTGTGAATGTAGGTTAAAACATGGACTTATTCTTATCCTGATGTTTACTGCTATTAATACTCTGTCTCAGAATCTTAGATCAAAAATGTAAACAAAAAAACTCTTACATTTATTTGAAAGCAACATCTCTTCACTTTTCCTTTGATATTGACAGTTCTATGTTCTTTTTTGATCTAAGATTCTGGGACAAAGTATAGGTAGGTAGGTAAGTAAGGAAAGGAATAAAAAAGGTTTTTTTTATTATAGAAGTACCTAGTTGCCATACTTCAAATTATTCTAAAAATATTCTAAGTAGGCTCTTCTCTCTATCTTAGCTTAGGTTGAGGTCAAGTACAAGCCAAAAATAAAATTAGGACCTAGTTTATTATCTGTTTTGCCAAATGTTTATCTTACATTCTATTAACAGTTGTTTTGGTATGATGTGTTATATTTAAAGTGTGATAGATAAGATACCTATCTTTGTATTTAATTGGAAACATGAAAAATGAATTAATTTAAACAATTTGGTTGTTTTAAGAAAATTCTTTTCTAATTTTGGTTTGGTGGGTTGCAGTACTCTGATAAAGTATAGTTTAAATCACCAATAGCTGTGCGTTTAAATCCCGCTGAGCATGTTTTTTTACAAAACACAATAGTTTTTATGATTCCATACCCGAAAGGTAAAGACGGTTGCTCCTCGGAGTGGCATGACGGTACAGCGGACTCCTCCATTTATACATACCTCCAAAGTGGCCATAGTAGGGGATGCCGTAACATTATATAAATAGGTTTTAGTCGTCCGGGGTCCCATGTCCATCTGTCTGTTACCGGGCTGTATCTCAATTTTTGATGTAATGTGAACTTAAACATAAAACAGTATTACTTTTATTTCAGTAAGAGAGCAGTGGATGATGTCCGTCGTACTGGTAAAATCTGCGTGTTAGACATTGAAATAGAAGGCGTGAAGCAAGTGAAGCGCACAGATCTCAACCCGCTACTTGTGTTCGTGATGCCGCCATCACTCGAAGAGTTGGAGCGGCGACTGCGCGCCCGGAACACTGAGAAAGACGACGCCCTCAAGAAGAGACTTGATACTGCCCGCCGTGAGATTGAATTTGGTATGTATACTTTAGTTTTTTAATTGTAAATTGGTTTGATTTGACTCATTTTCCTGACGAAAAAACGTCAAATACAAAGAACCAGGAAAGCTACCGCGGTTGGTTCGTTGACAGCAACTCGATCCCGACGCAGTAGTTTGACATCTCTGACAGCGGAGTTTTCAATTTTAAAACCATGGCCGTCAGCCGTCGATTTGAAGATTTTCTGTCTAAATCTTCATTTCAATTCAATTCTGTCTGTGTTGCATTCATTCAATTTGGCTTCGGCATCATATCGAGTAATCGACGTGTCGATATGAAATTTTGGCGGTTCGAAATTCGGCTGTCAACTGTCAAATGAATCCGATTCCGATGCCGACGGAACATCCGCGGTGGCTTCCCAGCGAGGCTACCGCGCCGCGGTTGTATCGTTGACAGCAATCGATGCCGACGCGGTAGTTTGACATCTCTGACAGCGGAGTTTTCAATTTTAAAATCGACGGCTGACGGCCATGGATCCGCCCAAGGCCGTCAGCCGTTCGATTTGAAGATTTTCTGTCAAAATCTTCAATTCAATTCAATTCTGTCTGTGTTGCATTCATTCAATTTGGCTTCAGCATCGATATGAGTAATCGACGCGTCAATTTGAAATTTTCGCCGTTCGAAATTCGGCTGTCAAATGAATCCGATCCCGATGCCGACAGAACAACCGCGGTAGCCTCCCAAATCATAGTCTGAAATTGATATGTTATAGAATTACTTGTAAAGGCCAGAAAAGGTGGTAACATTGTAATACAGGCTACTTCTCAAATAAAACTTACGATAGCTCAACCATGATACCATGAAGCTTCTTTTTCTTCTCATCTGAGAGAAGTTCCTAGTTCTGAAGAGAAGGTTTGCTAGTCTCTTCCAGATCGCTTAATCGCCTTTTTCGACACTCACAAGAAGAGATGGGGTAACCATATTCTATGCCAGGGATACACTCATCCATGAATTAGTTTCAGTTACAGAAAAGGGCGTATTGAAATTAAGCTAGGCGATTTCGGCATCTTATATAAATACAGTTACAATCGTTACATATTTATTTGCATATAAGTGTGAATTTATGTAATGTTAAAAACTACACAGTGGAACAGAGAGCCGATATAACTTTAGTATGATATTATAAAACTATGAATTTGTGTTCCAGGGCCACTAGACTTAGTTGCTTATAAGAACTTGCAGAGTTTTTATCCTTTATTATCTTTAGTATAATTATTAACATTATATTTAAGAGCTTAATTACAAATCTCAGTTTGTGGATATCTACACTGTTACACTAATATTATAAAGAGAAAAGATTTGATTGATTGTTTTGTAATAAATAGGCTTCGAAACTACTGGACCGATCTATCACCAATAGAAAGCTACGTTATCGAGGTGTAATATTGAACTTACAATTTTAAACTTACGCACGGGCCTCCACCAATAATCTCTGTAAAGGTCATTCCACTAGCCATTTTCTCTAGATCGTCGGTCTACAAAGAAGGATATCTACATCTACACTAATATTATAAAGAGGAAAGATTTGTACTTAGGTGTGTATGGGTCTGTCGTATGTTTGTAATGAAAAAACTCAAAAACGACTAGACCGTTTTAAAAATTCTTTCACCATCAGAAAGCTACGTTCACCCTGACTAACATAGGCTACTTTTGATCCCGATTGTCCCACGGGATCGGGACCTACGCGGGTGAAACCGCGGAACGCAGCTATAATGAATATATCGAAATTCAAATCAATGTTTTTACAATAATTTTCAGGTCAGCAACAAGGCAATTTCCACATCATCATATTGAACGACAACTTGGACAAAGCCTACTCTGAACTCAGGGATTTTATTGGTCAGAATGTTGAAGAAAAAGATCAAGGTAATTAACATTGACTGCCTTTAGGTATTTAACAAAAAAAAGTATTACACTAAGGAGGCAAGTTTACCTAATCTTTTTCCATACAAAATTGGTTGACTGTTTCCTCGCTGCATTAAGACATTAGAGTAAAACTGTTTATACCCTAAAAAGAAAAGAAGTAGGTAGACTTTCTCCTTAAGAGCGGTGCTGATATTGATTTTTCCATTCAAACCTAATACCAAAATTTCCGGAGAACTCTTAAATAGAATGTAATTATTTTGCTAATGGTAATAAAAGCACAATTGCTGATTGTATTCCTGTTGTAACTAATCAAATAATAGATTAAAACATCGTTTTGTAATTAACAGACAATGTACAGGCGATTTTCCTGTGTATTTCGTTCCATTTTCCTCTTTGTATCCACTATTAAATTAACTGTTTTGTTTGTTTTTACCCCCAACGGAACGGAGCATGATGTATATAATGCATTTAGGATGAGAGGTTGTTTTTTTGTAACAAATACTCTGTCTCCGAATCTTAGATCAAAAATGTCAACAAAAAACTCATACATTTATTCAAAAGCGACAGCTCATAAAACTTTTTCCTTTGATATTGACAGTTCTGTTGACATTTTTGATCTAAGATCTTCTATCTCCAAAATGACTTGACCGTTAACATGCGATTTTCAGTAAAATGTCCGTAATGAATTGGGGCAGGTTTTTAAATAGTTGTTACGGCGATTACTCGCTAGGGGTCGCTGTAATAGACTATTTTGTGCACAATCCATTGTTTTTTGTGTTTAACAACTAACATTTTTCGACAGGTGCTGATCCGAAAGAGAATAACAAGCCGGAGTGAAAAGCATGCTGCATGATGCACTGTTACTTACATTGATGGGGATAATTAGATTAACCCGTTTATTGGTGTTGTTGTAATATCGATGTTAGACATTTGTTGTTACTATTGGCCCCAATTATATTTTAAGGGTAATAAGAGTTACTAATTAACGATCTTTTTACAAAATAATACTACCTCAAGTTGATTTCATATTCCATCAGAATACATTCCTACCGACTAAAGAAAATGAATTTATAAATTCAGTGGCGACATCACAAATATTAGCGAAGAGAAGCCATGTTAGTTTAAACAGTTAGAGCTGTCAAGGTAAAATTTTAATAAAGTTGTGTAGTATGTAACGTACGAAGCTTTCGGCTTGCTTCAGCATAGCTGAGCTCGTGGCTGATTGTAGTCTAATTTGATTATATGTAGTGAAAAAGTAGGTTAATTAATAATAGTTCAAATATACCCATATTTATGTTATAAATAAGCTGCGTCCTGCGGGTTCACTCGTTTAAGTCCCGATCGGGAATATCGGGATGAGAAGTTGCCTATGTGTTACTCCAGATCTTCAGTTATCTGCCTACCAAGTTTCTACACAATTGGTTCAGTAGTTTTGGCCTGAAAATGTAACAAACATAGTTACACACAAACTTTCACCTATATGATATTAGTAGTATTTATGTTTATATATTTATGTTTATATATTTATGTTTGATGTTTGTTACTCCAGCAGAAGGCCGACAATAACCAACAGATTGTCTAATTCAAAACAAATAAAAAAAATATATGCTATTTCAAGGCTTATAATAATATTCATAATGACCAGTAAACATCACTTAAGATTATTATTACAAATTATGCCTTCGGCCCTGCCAGCGCGCTGTCAATTGCCCCAAAGCTTGGCTAAAACAGCAGAGCCTGCGTAAAGAGCCTAAGCCCCATGTACAGTCTCGTCGAATACACAATTTTTACTGTGAACCTTGCTGGAGTGGCGAATAGATTTTACTACTAAAAAATACTAGGTGTTAATATTTTTTCGATTAAATGTAGTCATCAATTTCTTGTAGTTGTAGGCCATTTGATTAATAATATTATTGTACAGCAGAATTCGTTTATAAAAACTACCCAGTAAGTCATACAAAGCATATTATAAGAAAACAAATTATTCAAACATTTTTATTAGACACGGGTCTAGATCGCGTTATATAGAATCATTTTTATTAATTACAAATAAAACAAAACATTTTTAAAACATGTCTAAGTTGTATTAGATGAAGCAATACTTGCGAAAATACAGCGTATGAGTCACCGACGCCGGTAGATGAATTGGTTCAAGTCGTACTCCCGGTTTGAGTAAGATGCTGGTTCGAATCCAGCCCTGCGTCTATCGTGCGTTGTGTTTTTGCAGAAGTATTGTTTCTTTAAAATATTTCTATGAAAGCCCAGTGCAGGCTTAAGCACTTAAAAATAGACTATCAACATTAGCAGAGTCAAAATAAACGGATCCCTCTCGGGAGCCCGGGACCCGCTTTCGCCCTCACACCCTTACATCTCCCCATTGAATAACGAGCTTATTTAACATTTCAACAATAAATTTACCTTAGTTACATTTTCCCAAGTCTTAACCACATGTTATTATTTATTTTCTTACCTCGACGTTTCAACCATGTTACAATGGTCTTGGTCGCAAGGGGGCAATGTAACTATGTTAGTAAATCGTGTGGATTTAAATTAACTTAACCTACCTAAAGAAACCTAAGGCTTAGTTAGCTCCAGTATTGACCAGTTCTTTCCTCCGGGCATGGCTGACTAGGCTGGGAGGGTAGCCTATCAATGTCCCAGGCACTACAGCGCCATAAAAAGCATAGATTTAAAGTTGCTTCACTTGTATAAAACATCTAAAATTAGGTGAAAAGGCCAATTATTACCTTAATGTTTTTAATATTTATTTTTGTTCTTATTGCATTTATACTAGAAATATTTTACATGGAGAAATGCATCATCAAAAATTCTCCCATAAAAGGATTCTAACCTGAGCCCTTCGCTTGCCTTGCGAGTGCGCAACCACTGCGCCACACGGAAATACACGTCGCATGGTGAATTAATGACTATGCTTTCTCCCTGTTTTTGTTTACCGACTACGCTCGGTTTAAACGCGTTTAGTTTAATGTTTTTTGTCTAAAAAAATTGTATCTTGTTTTTAGTTCTCCGTGGGCTGTGAAGACTGCAAGATTATAGTGTTTTATATAAATTGTATTTTATACTAACAAGCTACAACGCTTATCAATTATTAATAGAAAAGATAATTACAATATTTATAATATTTCTAAGCCATTCCATGAGAACGCGATGCATACTGCGCTATGTAATTCGCATTATCTATATTTATTATTTATATATTATTATATTAGGACAATAAGCCTAGTACATGGAAACGAAATGAAAACCTAATGTATGTACACCTAGGTATCTTTTATATTTATTTAGGGGACAAATATAAAATATTATTAATACTACTGAATAATGGTCATATAGTGTCATTTCTAGTCTATTGTCTAGAAAAGTGTGTTAGTGTCATTTGTCGTCTACAATAGACACTATAGTCCAGGATCCCTGGTAAATTTCATGATCCTGAACTACTATGTCTATCGTCCAGAAATGACACTATCTTGGGCATGCTAGGGTGATGACGACAAAATACTCGTGTCAAACGTGAGTTTTGTTTTCTTGGTTCGTATGCTAAGCGGGCTTTTTACAAGCTTTTATTTAACTTGCCCTGTTAGTGAGAGACAAATGTTGTTTAATTTTTTTTAACTTACTTATTTTTTAAACTAAAAGAAGAGGTCATTTAATTACACAAAAAATATAACCGGAATTGGATATTAAAGGGTGGAAAATAGGTTTCTTTTATCTTTGCTTGTTATATGGAGAAGCACGCCTAAATCCGCTAAATAGTCTATAGACAATATTATGATGTACTTAACGATATTTCTACAGACTCAATATCAATACAATACTAATGCGGGTGATACCGCGAGAAACAGATAGTGTGTAATATTATGTATTTAATTTGTAAATTTTTGTTTATCCATCTAAGCATAATTTATATTTGTATAGTTACCTACTTTATTTATTATCTATCTAATGTGTCTGTGTTGCATTAACGCAATAAAATTGATGTGGATAGTACAAAATTGTCTTTTATTTGTAAGTACCTTGATTTTATTATGAAGTATTTCCTACACTCGGAAAGTTTAGTTTAGGAAAAATGCTTTCCTAGATTCTGCCCTTGACTTGAACCTGCAACCCTTATAAATCCGTTGTAATGCATCTTAACTGCTTGCGCCACAACCAACCAACACAAGCAAGTTGTACCTATCCTAATTTAAGCCGTGTTTCCATTATGCAAGTCTTGTATGTTTGGAAATGTGACGTCAAATGTTGAAGTTAGCTCAATATAATTTATTTATTATCCGTAATACCTCAACATATAACGTCGCATTTGCGTACAAGTTTCATGAAATACTTGTACAATCAAAACGCAGTTTTGATACAGGTGCCGACAAACATCTTAAAAATTCTGACTACGCGAAGTTACCCCTTGGCTTCCACCAACGGGTAACTTCGCGTAGTACATTTATGAAAAAAAAAACGTAAAATAAGTTCTTCACAAAAAATGTTTATTTAGTTTGGCGAAATACATACTGTAAGCATTAAACCATGATGTCAAGAAATAGTGTCAATTACCATAACATGTCAATACATTTATTAAACAAAATATTAATTAGTACACAAATACAGTTTAGGAAGAAAATTAACCAAAAATAGTTTTAACCAAAACTAAATATAAATTGTCTTCAAAGCACAATACTATTGTCTTTATCCCATTTATCACGATGGGAGTGTGGTGGGGTGTTTTCACAGTCACCTCCAATGGATGAAGGTATGGACATATTTTTCAATGAGACGCTACTACCTGTAGGAACCATTTTAATTGGCTTCGACAAAGTCGTCAGTCTAGGAATGTGAGAAACCCTTTTAGGGATTTTGGACAATTTCTGGTTCTTAGGATCAAACAGCGTGTTGACAGACTTTGATCTTGCATGGTTGGAATCCTTATTCTTCATACACGATAACGGAGTCCGAGACCCACCATTGCTAATTGACTTAGATTTTTTAGGAGTCTCATTCAGATTTGTCGTATCATCTTCATATATCAGTAGTCCTTCAGAGTTTTGGACAGACTGACGTAATTCTGCATTTGTGTTCTGTAGTGCTTTGATGAGGGAATCGTCTGACATATCTTCTACATTGTCACCGTTACTGTCATCGGTTTTAATAACAATAGGAGTCCTATCGATACCAATAGACGGTGAACGAGGATCTATATTTAAAACTTTGAATACTGGAATATTGCTACCTGATTTATGGTTCACTGGAATTTTTCCATGATCTTTGCTCTCCTCGAAAGTTTCATTCGTCTCCACATAGTCAAAGTTTGTTTCTAATAGTTGAGTAGGCTTCTCCTCACATCCATTAGTAATATTGGGTTCTATGGCATCATTTGAGGCGGTTGATGACCCTAAAGGTTCCTCATTGAGAGATAAATCGTAGAACCCATTGCACAAATTCTTAGGAACAATTAATTCAGGGCTTAGTTCAGCTGCTTCGGAACAGCTGTCACAGTTATCACTGTCTGTTTTCAGCTGTGGACTCGCACAACTTTCTGGTGTGTTTTCTGGAGATTCAGTTTCTTTAACCCCTATCACTATAGGCGTTCGTGCAAAATCCTGTGTCGGTGATCGAGGATCGAATGATTGTAAATGATTTTTAATAACGGCCGAGAGGATAGGATTGTTGTGAATTAATTTTTCTTCTTTGTCACCACCTTCAAATGTTTTTCTTAAATCAACGTTTTTAGTGATGTTGTGTTTAGCCCCCGGTTTATTCTGTAAAGAAACAGGAGATTTGGTTTTAAAAGTATGAAATAACAGATGGTATGACTGGAATTTACTTTCGGGTAAGGCCATCAATGAGTAAAAGTGTAAGTAAAAAAAACGTGAATTCTAGGGACATTAGATTGTGAATTATATATTACAAGACGTGTTAATTGCTGAGTATTTACCTGAAACGGTGTTCTCGAGATATCAGACGTTGGTGATCTTGGATCCGAATTGCCGCCATCATCGTTTTCGTTTTTTACCGTAACCGCTAAAGATTCAGTGTTTGATTTGCTGCCGTTGCTTCCCATTATGTTTTCTTTTTTAACGTTACGGCAACAGTAAGTTTATTACAGTAAAAAGTTCATTTTTTCACAATGTTTTATTTATTTTTCAAAGTTACAAAACTCAAAACATGTAACGGCTGCAAACGTCAAAATCGAAGTCGTTCCGTTTTTAAAATGATTCGTTCAGAAACTGGGACATCCTCTACTGTCTATGGTTTAAGGTCAACCATACACTGTAACACCAATTATTGGCTACTCCGAAACTTATGACCAACCTGAAGTTGCGGCATGTGTTCTAAAGTACCCTACACACGTTTAAATTTATCTTCAGTTATATCGCATGCGAGAAATCTTTACGATAAATCTAACGTGTGTAGGCAAATCTGAGAACTGTACAGTTTAACTGACGATCAAATCGAAATCGCATAGATTTCGCACAGTTTACCTAGTAGTTGATTTTCAGGAATTGTTTTACGCCGTACTCCGTCATATGAAGTCCGATTTCGATAATTCTTTTTTTATTTGGAAGCTGAGAGTCCCGAGTAAAATCTCGGTGAAGATCTTATGAGAAAATTAGAAATGATGAACATGATAAATTACTCATTTTTGGGCTTCTATCAATAGAATCGGCTCCTAAGAACAGCTTGTGGAAAAATATTATCATAAATATTATTAAAATTATTCATTCGATCAAGTCATAATACGTGTTACTTCAAGCGAAAAGAAATCGCAACTGATAAAACTGAACGCGTGTAGGCATTAGGGGCGTTAGATTTCTCGCATGCGATTTATGTGTGCGATAATCGTACAGAGAAATCTAAACGTGTGTAGCGTACTTAAGATTTTATTTTGTAGGTACTGCGCCCGCCCCGCGCCGTTCTTGATAATCGTGCGTGCGGGGTGCGGTGCGGGTAAGCAATGCCTGGCACATTAATTACTTGGATGGGTGACCGGTAATGTGTGTAGCAAAAAAAATAATTTTTCGAGCTCCTCCGTGCTTCGAAAGGCATTGCGTGGGTGGAGGTGGTCAAGTTGTATAGATCTATGATAGCAGTCGTTAGGTCAAGTAATATGTAGGTATGGGTCAAGTCAAGTAAGAGGCCTTAGGTTGCCGATTTCTAAAACTCTAACACTATGCGTCACACACAACCCACACCACTTCACGCAAAGAAGAATAAAATTATTAGTTATAATTAGTTGTAATTACTAGTAGTTCGCCCCGAACTGAGACCTCACGAGTTTTTATTTGCACTAAATACTTTAAATAGTGTACCTACCTACTTCAATTATTTCACACTCTATCTTGTATCCCTAGTACCGTAGAACCACCTTTTGGATGATAAAGATCATTACACCTTGTAGACGGCAAGAATTATTAACAATTTCAAGAAGCTCAAAAATAAAAATATAAGAAGATAAGTTTTTTCCTCTAACTTTACTCGGGTATTATTACATGTGAGAATGGACAAATCTACATAGTATTTCCACGTCGCTTCTTTATCGAGATTTGATTGCTTTGTATTTGTCTTGTCCTAAATTGTGGTTTCGATTTCGCAAAAAGTTCGAGGCAAGCATTAAAAAGTAAAGAACAACAAACTGCAAGCTGGGACGAAAAACTTTTTCTTATCTGAGCGATGTTCCCAGTTGCATCCCTCTCGGGAGCCCGGGGTCCGCTAAACCCCAAATAGTTTTTTTTATTTGGGGTTGCAGTAGGTAAGTCGTCATTCACCATACCTTCTGCAAATAGATTTGGCAATATTTTTACGGCCAGCCGCCTGCCTGACACCAACCCTCCTAGGGACCAAGAAGTTTATTCGCCACCGCACCGCGCGGGAGAACTTAAGGTTTGCTAGTCTCCCCCAGATTCCTTAATCGCCTTTTACGACACCCACGGAAAAACATGGGATTAGCCTATTCTATGCCGGGGCAACGCGGCAGATGAAAAAGCTAATTATGATCAACTAATAACTTGTGAAGATTAACATTATTGGCTCACATCTTCGAAATGTGAAACTTTTGTTAGTATATGTGTCCTATGTCCAAATATGTCTCGTTGTGCGACAAGAGATAGAGAAAAAAATAGCGACGGATGACCTATGGCAATGGCTATACAATTATAAGCAATCTCCTGTGGCTAGGTGGTTATCATGTATGTAACATGTAACTGTAACTCGAAACTGCCGTCCAAAACAGCCCAGGAGCTATTGTAAATACCTTGCAGCTTCATCATCAGATCTGGTCCATGGTACCGTAGTATTGTCACCGACTTGACGCTGTTTCATTTGATATCCCACTCGGGTACATTTGTTTGATTTATAATTTTTATCCCACCCTTTCACCCCCTATGCCCTCACTCATATTTGCAGTAGGTTATTGATTAGGTACCTAAGCATATTATGATACTTATGATGATTTCAACGAGACTAACCTTGACATGACAATCTTTCTTAAAAAGTCAAGTTCCTGTGGATACCTTCCAGCTCCATCATCAGATCAGTTCGATGGTACCATATTATTGTCACCGACATTACGCACTTTCATTTGATACCCCACTCAGGTATATTTGTTTGCTTTACAATTGTTATCCCTTCTTTTCACCCCCTATGTCCCTACTAATCCTGTTTACCTTCGCAGTAGATTATTGATTAGATATATACTTGTAATGATTTCAACGACACCAAACTCGACATCACTATCTTTCTTAAAAAGTCAAGTTCCTGTAGATACCTTCCACCTCCATCATCAGATCAGTTCCATGGTACCATATTATTTTTACCGACGTTACGATCTTTCATTTGACACCCTACTCGGGTATATTATAGTTTTCATCCCTCTCATTCACCCCCTATCTCCGTAACCCCCCGACCGATCCCGCTCATCTTCGAACTTAAAAATTCTATTGACCCTTATTAGCCACATACCAAAAATCGTGACGATCGGAGCAACGGTACTCAAGTTATCGTCGAACAAACATACAAGCGCCCGGCCATCTCAACACGTAAACCTCACTCGCTTCGCTCGTTCGGTCGATTTTATAAGAAGAAATAAAGATAAAAGTTTTTGGCGGGATCGTTAAAACAAGGTTCAAACCGAACAGAATAGATAGCAGCACCGTTGAAAAGAGTTTTGAACCGGAAGTCAGCGGAAACTAATAAATTTTATTACTAAATGTTAGATGGCAGCACTTTTGCAAAGAGGTTAAAACCAAAAGTCGAGCTAACACACACACTGCAGGAATGTCTGATTCGGATTTTGTTATGAACTCTACTCTATAATAAAATAAGTAGGTAGGTACCTACAGTCTGGAAATAAAAGATTGACCACATCAAGACATTTTATATTATTTATTCATCAAGACATTTATACGTAAATACTTATTCACATCTCTAGACCTGTAACAAACTACCGGAATAATAATGCAACTAATAAATCTAAGTAATAATATTTAATACTTACGCACGAGTATTATAATTTTTAACATAAAATGTAGCTACGTTGTGGTTATTATTTATCTAGGAAAAGTCCTCCTAAATTATGCTGCCATTGGTGATTAAGTTACTGATTGTGATTACCTACAGGAACATCACATATGCAGCTAGATTTAATATTTGTAGTTCGGTACCTACTATGTATGTACTTAATACTCACAACACCTTACAATACGAACATCGAATAATAAATTTCCTTATAATTAATAAATACTGCAATTCTTATTCAATAACACATAGATAATATCAATAAATCACTCATTAGGTATGCAATTAAGATTGTATGTCCATGTGCCCTTCCTGCAGACGGCTAGAGAACGAGGCGTAGGTTTCCATCCTCGAGCACACCGCACTCGACAGGTGGAACCTTCGGCGAGGCCCCAGCCGTTCACGGTGTTACCCCTGCAACTCACTCGGCCTCGTTGCGGCGGAGGAGGTGAGGTGCACCAGTTTTGAACTGCAAAAAAATAATATTCGGCGTAAAAATATTTTTTTATTCATAATTTTAAAGGTTTAATTGGTCTAAAGATGGTCTAACTAAAGCTTGTATTGACGTAGGTAGGTATGTACTTATAAATAGGACTAGCTGTGTCCCGCTGTTTCACCCGCGTAAGTCCCGATCTCGGGGGAATAAAAGTAGCCCATGGTACCCGTCGATAATGTAGCTTTCTATTGGTTAAAGAATGTTTGAAACCGGCACAGTAGTTTTTGAGTTTATTCATTACAAACATACAAACACACACATACAAATATACACATCTTTCCTCTTTATACTTAATATTAGTGTAGAGAGATAGGTACCTGCCTACGTCAATAAATAATAATTAGCTAGAAGCTGAAATAGCTAGGCATTGTTGATTTTGCAGCATTATAATTATTATCAAAGATAATCTATGTCTACCACATGGCTAAAATTATTGTATGCACGAAGTTTCTTATGTGCATTCTAACACTAGGTATACCTACGTAACGTACGTAGTAATTTTGGCTATAAGCCAGAAATGGTTCTAGAAGTTAGAACATTTATTTAGGATCAAGAGAATGTTAGTCCGGTCAAATTAGACCAAAAACTAAGAGTAAAGTTACCTAAATTTCCACCAAGCTGAAAATCGGTAAGATTGTTTACAATATCATTAAAAACAAAATTTGAAAGTTCCCCATCTTTCCCCTGTAAGGAAAAAAAATATTAAAGGAAATGTGTTTTTCGCGATTTTCAGCAAAACGGTAAGTTTTATCATAAAAATACCTCAGACAAAAGTTGTAGATCGTAAAATTATCTACAAAAAAATTATTAATACTTTTTTTTCTACGAGCCACCGTTTTTGAGAAATAACGATTCAAAAAGTACAATTAGCTTGTCTTCCTCCAACCTTAGTTGCTGCTCATCAACATCTTTTTAGGGTATATTACCAAGTTCAAGTGTGGCTTGGTTATAAGCTAGACCCTACAGACTGGGGTTGGAAGTGGGTCAACAATTCATTAGAACCAGTGCACACTTTACTTCCACCTGCGCCGCAAAAACTGCTGAACTCGACTTTTTGCAACTGCGAAAAGGGATGCAGTGCTAAATGTGGTTGCAAAAAAGTCGGACTGTTCTGTTCTCCGGCATGTACACATTGTCAAGGCCGGTTGTGCTCTAATATTGAATCACCAACAGTAGAGGATCCGTTTGATTCCAACGAGGCAACATGCGATACATCGCTATTAACGCAATTTACATGCACTCAGGATGAAGATGAAGAAGAACAAGAACAAGACGAACAAGAACAAGAAGATCAAGAAGAAGATTTAGAAAGTTACGACTCGGACGATTAAGTTTCACTACTTTTTTTTAACTTAAATTGCTTTCATCTTTTCAATCTCTGCTAATATCCATTATTTTTCAATAGTTTCAAATTAAACAGGATCAAACAAAACTGACCCGTGGAATAGGCCTACTGGTTTCCCCAGTAGGCCTACGTTAAAAAAAACGCGCTAAGTACACTACCTTATAGGTGGCGAGGAAACGTGTGCATTTTATGATGATTCCAACTTTTACAACTTTTTGAATCGTTATATCTCGAAAACGGTGGCTAGTAGAAAAAAAAGTATTAGTAATTTTTTGTAGATAATTTTATGATCTACAACTTTTGTATTTTTATGATAAAACTTACCGTTTTGCTGAAAATCGCGAAAAACACATTTCCTTTTATATTTTTTTTTCCTTACAAGGGAAAGATAGGGAACTTTCAAATTTTATTTTTAATGATATTTTAAACAATCTCACCGATTTTCAGCTTGGTGGGAATTTAGGTAACTTTGAATGTCTAATCTGACCGGACTATGTATGCAATTTAGTTAGTTCAGTTATCTACCCAATACACCTTTGCTTTTCATATTATATAGCCCTCAATGGACCCCGTTAAAAATGTTAATGAGGAAAATCTACCTACTCTTTACACTCCATACAAAACGTAGGGGGCATGGTCATGGCTGATATAGGTTTTATGGCATAAACATATTTTCTCTAAGGTTTATTATCCAGGGAGGAAACAGTCGACTACTTTTGTAAAGTTTGTATGTAGAAAAGGTAGGTAGACTTTCTTCTTAAAGAAATGCTTACTTAAAGTATTTTAGCCTACCGATGATTCTTCTTCTGGTGTGTAGTGGAGAGCTACACCACAACACGAACAGAGAGATTAGTTTTAATGTCGCCCGACTGTTATCACCGGAGATAACAACCGAAGCACAATGATAATAAGTAGTTTTCATCAGTAGCATTATCAATACCGCAAACGGATGGTAATGATTTGAAGGGTGAAGTAATTAGATTGAAACTAATGAAAAGTCATTTAGTCAGAGACATTCTTTCGCGAAAGGATACCTATTAACAGTAAAACGGTAGTATTTAACCTAATTATTAGTTGAATTATCTGTTGTACATCTACTAATATCTTTATACTTATAAGAACTCCAAAAATGGTAAAATATATTATTGACTTACCTACCTTGATGTGTGCACTAGTCGGAACTAATTACCTACCTATTAAAAACCTATGTCCCTAAAATTATTGACCCCAAACCTTACCTAGCGTTATGGGACACGATCTGTCTATAACTGATCTGATCACGGACTGTTACTCCTGTAAGTGGCCTGACGGTAAAGCGGACCCCTCATGGATGCCTAAAGGTTGGCTGTAGTTGGGGACGCTATAACATATATTGTTAGATCGGTTGTTTCAGAGGTTACTTACCTTTACATAAAGGCAAATTTCCAATCCATTTCATATCCTGCCCGCATTTAAGACTTCTTTGTCCATACAACACTGTTTTTGGATCAGCGCAGGTGAAATTACACATATTATTTTGGTCCCCGCAATTGGCAGTCAAATATTTTGGCAAAGGACACGTTTGAGTCAATACTCGTATATTCATGTAACAATATTGGAGTATCTGAAACAAGTTTATAAAGATGAGACACTGATATATACTCGTGAGACTTAGGTATATGAAACATATCTATTTTCTATCATTATTTGAAATGATAATAATTCCAAAAATGCAACTCGACGCTGCGCTGCGCTCGTAGGTATACCTTTCAATACTATGTCACTTTTATATTTAGGCCAAAGGTTTTTTCTCGAAATTATTTCAGACTGAGTGCAACGCACTCAAAATTACATAGAAATTCCGTGAGATCAGTTTCCTAAATGCTGTAATTGTGCTCTAAAGATAAACCAAAGCACATACCTCGTTCCTATAAGACAAATGCCCAACGATCCCATAGTATCCGTCTCCAAGTAAAGACCCAAACTTAGGGCCATACATGCTAACAAACTTAACATCTCTCGGAGCTCTAAACCCTGAACAGGATTTCAAATGTGGATACTGTAGTATCACGCGATCTGATCCAGCTTTTACAATTACTGTTCTATCATGGGGACATTTTACGCAGATGTTATCTGAAAACAATTTTACTTGTAAATCTTCAACTTATACTATACCTTCTTATAAAATACTAGCAGAATCCCGCGGTTTCACCCGCGTAAGTCCCGATCCCGTGGCAATATCGAGATCTAAAGTAGCCTATGTTACTCAGGGTGAATGTAGCTTTCTAATGGTGAAGGATTTTTTTAAATCGGTCCAGTAGTTTTTGAGTTTATTCATAACAAACATACAGACGCACACACACTCACACACACATATACATTTTTTCCTCTTTTTAATATTAGTATAGAAGTAGTTTGCCCTTATTATCCACGCAGTTCAAATCAATAATAGGATCAGGCTAAAGTTTGGCGTTTGGTAGCTACGAGTAGGTATGTTAATAACCTAAGAAAAGTTATTTATGGAAATATCCCCGGTATCGCAGAAGAACTTCTATCTAAACTCAGTTTTATTTGGAGCAACAAACACACATTTATAAACATACAAATTGTCACATTTAGGTATGTAGGTAAGTTTCAGTAGAGATATTTTTAGGTCAAATTTATCTTTTCACAAACGCATTTGTTTTGAAGAAAGGACGTGATTCAATATTAAAATTTATTAAGTTTCTACATGACTTCATAGTAAAAGCTCTATCAACCGCATTCACAGATGATCTTAAGAAAACTAAGGAATGCTTGGTAACAATTTCGCTAATTATGAATGGTAAGTAGTTACTACAAAAGCGAGATAAAAAAATCCTTAAGATTGTTCTTCAGAACCACCTAAGGCTATAACATTTACCTGAAGAAAAAAAGTTGACGTCTCTTTCACTCATTCGTTCTGAGTAAGGCCTATCATAAAGAGCCATCCGAGGATTATACACATCAGCACGTACGACATCGTTCCCTGGATATATCTCCGAAACTTCATTGTTTATATTTTCCCGATTAATTTTTTGACGATACGCATCAGATTGGTAGAAGAGTCTAGGGTCTTCTCTCGGTTGGTACACTTGGACCGTTCTCTTTTCCTCAAACGGGGAGGCTTGTGGTAACAATTGTAAGGACTTCTGCAGTTTGGTGATCCGGCTGCTGCTACGATGGTCATTAACATTGTTTCTGTTAGACAATATTGAACGACGCTTGTGTGAATTTACTGTTGATTGCTTGTTAGATGTTGTTTCTGGTGATATAAGTCGAACTCTGTAGAGAAAATGGGTATGTGTAGAATATTAGTAAGAAGATATTAAATTACTTACAAGTTAGTAATAGACTGTAGGTATTGCTATTGACCTTCATAATGCCGGAAGATTGGAAAAGATCAAGATCTATCTTCCTACATCTATTTCTTTAAGCGCTAGCACTAAGTGTAAACATTTGCGATAACTAACGAAAACGTTGTGAAAACAAAGTCTGTGGATAGGTTCTACCACAGCTTACCTGGTAGTTAGTTCTACCTTTAGACCACTTAGACGCAATTCTCTATTTTACCGAAACGGATTTAACACAAGTTCAGGATTGATATATTACATATTACAGAAACACGAATGACGTAGATAGGTAAATCTGTTATTTTGGAGTTGAAATAACAAGCCTTTGATAGTGGAAAATTATGCAAATCGCACTTTGTTTTGATAAAGTTAGGCAAAACATAATATTTCACGCGAGATGGGTTTTGAGAGAGTCTGGTACGGATTTGGATCAAGACATTTTATTTTAGTTTTCACTGGAGAGAGAAGAGCTTTGTGGGTTTATACTTTTTTCAAAGCAAAATTTAGCCAAACTATCAAATACAACCAAGACTCAATTTTATCTAGAATATGAATCTAGCTCATGAGATTAGGTTATTGATGCATGTTATATCCATAAACTAGTTGTTAGTATAATAAAACTTGTTACGGGGTTAAAAGCCAATAAATAAAGATTAGTTCAAATAGGTATAGAATCTGCATCTGCGAAGTGTAATGTTCTAGACGGATTGTTAGTTATTTAATTATCTTTATAGGAAATATATTTTAGTAAAAAATTGCTTAAGTACACTAGAAAACTTTTGAAGTAGGTAAACAAATAGGTACAAAGCGAAGTACCTATAATGTTCCAGCTTGACGGTTTGTTAGTTATTTAATTATCTTTGTAGAAAATATATAGATTCTTCTTCTGTTTTCGCGATGTTGTATTGAAATTAAAGTCATTTTTCGGTTTGTATCGAAGGAAATATATTTTAGTAAAAAATTGGTTAGGTACACTAGAAAACTTTTTAAGTAGGTAGATACTTAGTTACGTGTCTACGTCATTACCTACTGTATTTAGTTAAAATTCTGTAAAAAATCTACATGACTGTCCAAATATTTGTCAAGGCCATTACTAAAATGTTATTTAAAGCCGTGATGGAATGTTGTCATCATGCAACGAATGGTGGAGATGCTGTTTCTTTCGTGCCAAAGTTTTTGCGTCAGTGTACTGACCTGTTGAAATCGATGTCCGGTTGCCAAGCGTCAAGGGATCCTGTAATGATGCAGATGCTTATAAAAAACTTTAGAAAACACTACACGACAGGAACAGTCCTACAACGGAGACTAAATATAAAGTTTAAACTCCCTAATTTTATTTCCAAAGCTGACGTCCAACAAATACGAGAACTGAAACTGAAGTGGTAATTTGTACGCGTGAATAAATGAAGCGTGGTTTTAATGAATTTATTAGATTAGTGAATGACGCTT
Organism: Idaea biselata; assembly: GCA_958496205.1. Taxonomy (NCBI): domain Eukaryota; kingdom Metazoa; phylum Arthropoda; class Insecta; order Lepidoptera; family Geometridae; genus Idaea; species Idaea biselata. Next base: position 23,701,400 of record OY292396.1, on the reverse strand, counting down.
CGGGGAGCCTAGGTTCTGGGTAAGCCCAATTTATACTTACAGTCACCTTTCAGAAGAACTATCTACATGACACCCTAGGTATGCATAGGCTGGAATAGTTTGAGTTGGTTCGCTGTTGACAATGGTCTACCATTGTTAGTAAATATATTCTTCTACCTTTTTAGGACAGGTACACAAGACTTACGTCGTCGTACAGGTATAAGGTACTAGCTGTGTCCCGCGGTTTCACCCACATAAGTCCATATCCCGTGGAAATTTCTAATTATATAATTATTCTTATTATACTCCATTCTCGAGAATATCAAGTCCACTAACTTGTGCCGAGTAAAATCATGGACTAAGGGTACGGTGGAACAAACTAGAATAAGCAAAGAATAACAATTTTCCGCATAAAACGTCATTTTTTTGTATGAACTGCTCGAGAGTCTCTCGAACAAAAGAAGATTTACACGAAGATTCGTTGCTTATTCCAGTTTTGTCGAATTGAGCCTAAGTAGAACGTGGCCTACAATAATATTTCGTATGTCGTCAGTTGTTAGGTAAATTCTTCTACTTAGCTAATATTTAGGCGACGTAAACGCAGCATAAATAATTACCTTAGATACAGAGTTCGTTAGCTACCAGTTGTCGAACCAATTCTTAGAACTCTAAAAACAATTACCTATGTACCAAGTCGTTACTATTTGTTTTTTAGTAAAATAAGATTTAAAACGGAGTAGAAAGGAGAAGGTGTATCGTGAAGTAGGTAAAGTCGAAGATTTTTCTTCTGTTTTCGCGATGTTAGGATTGAAATTAACCTTATTTTTGGGTTTTAATTAATCGCGTCAAATCGCGTGGTGTTTATTACTAAAGCATTGCTTCAACAAAGCTCAACATTTCGAGACCTAAGCTTATGAGACCTTAAGTAAAGTTGAAGTTTATAAATCTTCTTCGTCTTCTTTGCATGTACAGTGGTGTGGCTCACCTAGTGTTAGGTTTATGAATTTATACACGTGTTCAATAGTAAATCGCGGTAGGTACATTTGGTGTTTACGACAAAACACAAGTAAAACTAGTTAATATCATTTATTGCTTTAAAATGATAATTTTATAGCAGAATTATCATTATCATTCTCATGAGAATAAGAAATTATGAATGAATGCAAAGTGATACTTCGTTTGTTGCATTGCATATAAACAAACATGATTAGATGCATTATTGAATTTATATTTTATAGATTGACAAATTATTTGCATTTAAATTGATAAAGGGTACCTGAGCTAGCTTGTATTCCTTATTAGGTAAAACATTAGTCATTTAAACCTGGGCAAAGTGTAGGTACTATCTTAGGTGGTCTTACCTCATCGTAGTCATCATCTTAAAGTATTTAGGTAGGTATACTTATACCTAGTTACTAAAAACATAATGATTTGTACAAGTCATTTGATATCATTATAATTTGACTACCTATACCAATATTATAAAGAGGACAGATTTGTTTGTTTGTAACGAATAAGCTCCGAAACTACTGGACTGATTTCAAAAATCTTTCACTTATAGAAAGCTACATCGAAAGAAAGCTACCTATACAGAGGAGTAACATGGGCTACTTTTGAATCTGATATTCCTACGGGATCGAGACTTATGGGGGTGAAACCGCGGGACGCAGCTAGTTATCATACTACAGAGACATCCAGACCAGCAGTGGTCGCAAACGAGCACGAGAAATATTTTGAAGTGACGTGCAAACACAGTGGTCCAAACCAGTGCAATCACTAATAGCCTAAGAGCCCGTGAATGCCAGACCTTCGTTATTTTATAAAAGCTGAAAGTTTGTCAGAGCATGCTCCTATATACAGGTAAGAACGCTGGACTATTATGAAGTTTAGCTTGCAGTGGCTTTGCAAACTTTCAGATTTTGAAAATAACGTCTGGCGTCCACGGGCTCTTGCTCTATGAGGAAGCTCAAGTCAGGATATATTGCTTAGTAGAGCCCACATCAGTCTTCCTGTCTTCAGTGAGTGCACAGAAATCTTCTATAGATAATGTGCTTCACCACAACCCATCACCCATAATCGTGTAGTCTCCTGGTGACAAAAACTTACTTAGGTACCTATCAGTAATAAGCAATTACAAATATCCTAATTTCTATTAAACATGACTCTTCCCTTACAGTCGGGTAAAAAGTCGTTGAGAAGGTTATTTTCCACATTCAGTTTGCCGTTGATTCGGTCTTTTTTTTGTGATAAAATGCATGTATACCTATTCACAATTGTACTCTAATCTCGAGGTAAGAAGGACATAATACGCGATTGACTTCCAAAAATAATTGTAAGTTTAATACAAGAAGTAATAATGGCTTTAAAAAGTTAACTTTTGACTATAATAATGACGCTCGCAGCAGCTACTTCTCGTACAAAAGTTAAAAGACGACTCTTACAAAATATAAATAAACAAAAATATACAAACTTACCTACCTACAGTTAATTTACAAAATGAGAATATTGACTTACCAATAACACAGAGAATGAAAACGCTTACGACGAATGACATCTTGAGGAAAACATTCATGAAATTTAACCAAATAAAATTTCAAGGAAAATTCGTCAAAACAAAACAAAATTACTCTGAGTCACTAACTTTTCTTGTTATTCTTTGGAAACTTTTGCGATACGACACAACAAAACAATTCTGAATCAACAACTTTTCTAATGTTATTCTTTGAAAACTTGTATGATAAGAAAATTCTTAGAATCTCTATGAATGCAACCGTTTGCCAAAAGCGCGCGAAATCCACTAATGTCGGAAGCTTGCTTGTGAATGTGGGCGGAGTGCTCACACACGCCTGAATAACAGAATTGTTTAATAATAAACAGGTATCATAATATGTTACGAGCGCATCGATGAACACATTGATAAAGATTGATAGTTTGCAGGTCTGTGATTATTTGATGAATGAAACAATTGGTTAGATTTATAACTGTATTGGCCGGCACGATAACGAATCACAAACATGGGGCTTTAACAGACAGTTGCCAAACATATTACGTAACAATATCACATAAATCTAGACAAGTTTGTTACAAGTGTGGTAACAGCAGGGATGGTAGGGTGGGTTGGGAGCTGTGAAGGCCTGGCAAGGGGGAACCACAGGATTACACTCGCCGGGGTACCAGACGGTGCGGGCGTACCGGCCGCTTGGCCGCGTGCACGCGCCGTGGTTAAAGCAATGCGCCTTACAGGGGTAGTCGTAGCAACAAGGCCTGAAAATGATGATTATGGTGTTATGTTAAATGATTAGGAGCAATCACATATTTTATATGACATGCTCGTGCTCAATTATGATAGTTCATTGCCTAGTTGAGATAAACGTCGGTGAAAGTAGAACAAACAGCTTAATGATATAGAATATATCAAGTCTATGACTAGTTACCCTATCTATCATGATAAGTTAAATCTGCCATGCAACTTCAAAATGCAATCAAATATTTGTGTAAATATATTTTCGTATACTTGGCCTTGGCCTAAATCAGTAAGTTTTAAATGAAATTGTTTCACATACAATCTGTATGTCGAATTATAGATCCCTGATTTATTAGGCCTTGTTTCGAGCCGCCATTGAGCACCAAACTGAGCAATATACTTGTATAATGGTGAGCATATAACTGATACTACTTCCAGTAAGTAAATACTGCTTCTCGGCAGGAATCGAACCCGTAAAACACTATGAGTTTCTTGAATATTATTCACTTTGGAGGTCGCGTTCCGAAGACACACACCCTAAATTGCATTTAGAACCATAATGTTACATTTCTTAAATGTGTGCATATGTAATTATGTAGGTACTCATTTGGTAGTTATAAGACGAATAAAATAATAACGATCATGTGAAATCTTGCTCTGAATATAAAACTATTTGAATTTGCAACCTTCAGATAGATAAACGCTCTATTGTACAGTCAGATTACCAATTATGTATACAGCACGCACAATAATTGTGCGTATATACTTAATTGGCTAAACTTATTAAACTTAGCCATCGTTTATGTAAGGGGGTAAATGTCGATTACTTAAAGGACAATGACCAAAAAAAACCCAGCGTCGATTAGAAAAACACATATACTGGTTGATAGCCCTTTAATTACCAAGCAATAATATGAAATCAATGTCACGACATCTAATTACCACAAATGTCTACAGGTGCCTAAGTTAACTTGAGACTTTTTTTGAAAGAAAAAGTTCGTGCTCAGGTCTCAAGTTAAGTTAGGTTTATAAAAAATGAAAATATATAAATATGAAATATTTTACCAATTTAAAACCTAATCACATTTTTACCGTTACCTGCGACTTGGGAGGAAGCCGCAGGTAAATAATAGGATGTGATAAATAAAGCCATACATACATAGTAACATACACATGTGTATACATACACACACACCAACCCATCAAGACCAAACAAACATCATTATTTCAACCAAAAACCATTTTTTAATATCGAAACATGACCTTGTCAAAACAAGTCATGGTTATAACTTTTCGAAAAAGTAACTTCACTCACAGGTAGTCCATTTAATGCCCTTCACTGTAAAATAGTTTTTTTTTTAATCGACGCTGGGTTTTTCCGCCATACATTTTTGGTCATGTCAGTTTTGCACTATCTGTCCCTCTTTTACTCATACAACAACGAACGATTACCTGCGGCTTCCTCCCAAGTCGCAGGTAACGGTAAAAATGTGATTAGGTTTTAAATTGGTAAAATATTTCATATTTATATATTTTCATTTTTTATAAACCTAACTTAACTTGAGACCTGAGCACGAACTTTTTCTTTCAAAAAAAGTCTCAAGTTAACTCAGGCACCTGTAGACATTTGTGGTAACTATATGTCGTGACATTGATTTCATATTATTGCTTGGTAATTAAAGGGCTATCAACCAGTATATGTGTTTTTCTAATCGACGCTGGGTTTTTCCGCCATACATTTTTGGTCATTGTCCTTTAAAATTATTAAATAAATATAAAATATACAAGTTTTACGGAGAAAAAAATCTAGTAACACAATGATGATTAACGAATGACTAAATTATGTAACGTTTGTTTCTGTCTGTCAACTTGGATTCTTCAAGTCACAGTAAAAGACAGACGATACATAGTTTATGCAGTTGTTTATCGTCATTTATAAGTAAGGGGTTAAATAAATAAATATTATGATTCGTCAGCGTCGCAACCTTCTCACCTTTCTACTGGAGCATTTGACGGTCCGTAGTAGCCGGCCGCAACCTCCCTAGTGAAAGGCTGTGGCCTGGGTTGACCACACCTGGGCCTTTTGTAGTAGATGCTGTATTCTCCTCGGACGCAGCCGTACCTAGGGCATCCTAGCCCCGGTCTACAACATTCATATCCTCTTGGCAAAACTGACATGTTTGTGATTCGTTACCGGTTGGGGTAGGGTTTTTCTGAAAATCGTTAAGTGTAGTAGGTAGTTATACCTGAAGTCCGATTGGGTATTTGCAATACCGGGGCAAAAGCAATAACGTTAATTGCTAGTGATGTCATTAAAGAAACCGGTAACCTTCGACTCGTACCTTATCCTGAATTAACTATCGTAGTACCTTAGTAGAGTCGAAGGTTACCGGTTTCTTTAATGACATTATTAGAAATTACCGTTATTGCTTTTGCCTCGGTATTCCAAATGACCCATCTGACCCTATTTGTGTTTTCTGGTTGTGATTTGGTAGTAAATGATTGTGGTACAGTTTGTTAATCAATATATTTGGTTTCAAGAACATGTTTCTGGTCAATAACATGGTATGTGGGCGTACCATTTCCTTGATGCATTGAAGTTAAAATCATTTTTTATTTTATTTAGTAAAATGTCACTTACCTGAATATTTTAAGGTGATGTAGTACGTTTTACTAATTTTTAACGTTTTCTTTATTTTAATATTTTTTACAATTTAGTGGATTTTATGAAAAATAATAGTCATTGTCTGACGTTTTTAGCGATAAGCTAGAACGACATATATATTTCTTTCTTTCAACCGTGTTTTTTCCATAAGGTTTTATTTTTATATTATAAGTTTACATTACATGGGTCCATAGTCCATACATGAGTCCACTGCAATAGAGAAGGTTGCGGGTTCGATTCTCACCAGGTGCAATTTATGCTTAAAAATGAATATTTCTTTCTGGTCTGCGTGTCTCTATGTATAATATGTAAGTATTTACAAAAGAAAGATAAATTTCAGTATTGTATCCGTTGTCAAGTCACCGGAACACAAGCTTAGTAGCTTACCATGGGGCTAGATGGCGCTGTGCGTTGTCCACTGAATTTATTTAAATTCTTCTCATTTGAGCAATGTTCCCGGTTGCATCCCTCTTCGGAGCCCAGGGTCCGCTAAAACCCCAAGTTATTATTGTCCAATATTTTTACGGCCAGCCGCCTGCCAGACACCAACCCTCCAGTTTACCCGCCACCGCGCGGGAAGAACTCAAGGTTTGCTGGTGTCACCCAGATTACTTGGTCGCCTTCTACGACACCCGCGGGGAGAGATGGGGTAACCCTATTCTACACCGGAGATACACGGTCATACCGGGGTTACACGGTCAGAATTTATTTAAATTATAAGACTTTTATTAAACAGCACAAACACTTTATTACATGAGGACAAGGACATTCTCCCCACTTTAGTAACTGATATCTTCAACCATGATCACCAAACAGGCATGCAAGGACCGCAACAACCCGAGCACACTGGAACTCCAGGGTAGCTACATCTCTTTGGGGAACAACAAGCCGGTTCAGTGCAGCAGTAGCAGGGACATGGCTTACATCTATTCGGTCTGCAGCAGGGAATAGCTACGCTATCGCAGAGTGGCTGTGGGCAGGGTACCGGTGTTCTGGGCTGAAAGGTGAAAAAAAATTTCGTACACTGAAACTATACAAGTACGCTGGAAATGCTATACCATAAAAAAATACATTAGAACTTTGTGCCGATTTGAGTTGCGCCCTCAGTTTGTGCCATGTTGCGCTGTTGTCCGTCCATGAAACTAAGTTCCGGGGACGGTCACCATCACTTTCAATAGAAAACGCGCGACAAGAGCGCAACATGGCGCGGCGCAGATCAAATGGGCACAAAACTCAGTGCGCTATGGCCTGTCCAGTTGTAATGGAGGTCAGTGCATAGCAAAATTCTAAACTTCAAAGCAGTTTCTGCATACTTTGTCACAAGGTGGGCAAGGTGGAAGACAAGGCAGAATCGGTGGTGCTGGGCAAGGTTCAGGGCACGGTCGTACTGGAGCCGGGCATGGCGAGCATCCTCCTCCGGGACAGACCGAGCAAGGCCGAAGGTCGTTGCAGGAAGACACGCAAGGTTTCGTGGAGTACGGGTAGCAGGCTCCGCAAGGCCTTCCTGAGCATACGCAGGGATCAAAGCTATAGAATGGAGCACTCATTTTAGCGATTTGCTGTTTTTATTTTATAAAAAAAATATGGCTACGCAAAGTCGCAAACTTTCTTTTCGGTAAAAGGTCAAAAAAGATATGTGTCAGAGTTTGTCTATGATCTGAATTGATTGTCAAATTGTCAATTCTTTGTTTTCCGGCGAAGGTTGTTTGTTTTTTGCTTCTTGACTTGAACCTCTTTGATTGACGTGCTAGAAAAAGAAATACTTACCAAAAAAAAACGTTAATGTGACAAATAATAATTTGATGAAATTATTTTGAAAAATTTACCAGAAAAAATTAATAAAGTAAAAATTCAAGAAAAAATTATAAGTTTTCTTAAAATCTTTAAAAATGTGTTCAGGCTGCTTTTGTCCCACGTGTCCCGCAATTGTCCCGTGTGGGAGCGGGCCGTGCTGCTATTCGTGCCCGCCTCCACCGCGGTGCTGCCAGCCCTGCTGTCCGCCGCCCGTGCCGTGCACTCCATGCATACCTTGCCAGTGTAAACCTGTGTATCGGCCATGCCCGGCGCCCGTCATCCCGGATGTAGTTCCTCCGATAGTGCCAATCCTGCCACCCTGCAGGCCACGTCGCTGTCCCCCCTGTGATCCTCCCCCACCACCGCCTCCCTGTCCGGTGTGCTGTCCTCCATGTCTGCCGTGCTGCCCTCCTCCAGAACCCTGTGATCCGCCACCGGTAGGTACCTAATTACTAATCAACGCTTTACTAACTAGCTGCGTCCCGAGGTTTCACCCGCGTAAGTCCCGATCCCGTGGAAATATCGGGATAGCCTATGTTACTCCTCGATAATGTAGCTTTCTTATAGTGAAAGAATTTTTGAAATCAGTTCAGTAGTTTTTAAATTTATTTACTACAAACATACGACACACACACAAAGATACAATTTTTCCTCTTTGTAATATTAGTGTAGACTAGCTGTAGTTACATTTTTCCGGGTCTTAATCGCGTATTGTTATTTATTTTCGCGAGGGGACCAAGACCATTATAAAATGGTTGAAACGTCGAGTTAAGAAAATAAATAATAATACGCGATTAAGACCCGGGAAAATGTTACTATGTTAACAAATAGTGTGAATGTTAATCACAACACTTTTAACTTTTCAAACTACTTTATTTAACTATAAACACTCACTTAATATTATTGCTTACAAAACTCAATCATACAAAACATTCGCTGGGACCTCACCATTCGGTGTGCGACAACGTTAGCGCGATCTAGCCTTGCAGCGGTTTGCGGAGTGGCGCCATCTAGTTTTACTTTGACGAACTAACATTTATTATATTGATTTTAATTGACTTATCGTTTTAGACATTCCGCCCACCAAAGAACGTCGTTCTTTTCTTTGTTAAGTGTTCCTAACCGCCCACCATGTGAGCACTACAGTACAATATTGAATGGACACCAAGTACCAACCGCCCACCGTGAATTCTCAACATTTGAAATGGCTAGGTCCGCAACTACGCAACTAATTACTAAAATAAACACAACAAAAACTAATTTTGCTTTGAAAACCTTTTCTAAATTTCAACTAAACAATCGGAAACAATCTGACCTCAAAACAACTAAAATTAAGAAAACAAAACTAAACATTTGGTCTAAACATAGGTATCTAATTTTCTGCTTTCGTTACAACACACAACTTGTTACAGGGTCTCTTTAACAATCCGTTTTTAGTCTTCACCGTGACTACACGTGTAATTGCATCTTTACCGGGATGCTTATCGACAATTCTACCTAATAACCACCTCGCAGGGGGTATGTTAAAATCTCTAATTACTACAATATCATTTATGTCGAGCTCGGACCTCTTAGTGGTCCATTTATACCTTTGATTTAAGTTCACTAAATACTCATCGGACCATTTTCTCCAAAAATCACTGACCATCTTTTGTGCAAACTTCCATCGTTGAAGACCGGAAAGTTTAGTAACATCAGAGTAATGTTCATCAGGTATAGTGACGAGCGGCTCGCCGACTAAAAAATGGCCCGGAGTCAAAGGTAACGGATCATCTGGATTATCGCTTAGCAAGGATAACGGGCGCGAGTTTAAACACGCTTCAATTTGAGCTAACACGGTAGCTAATTCCTCGAAAGTTAGCGTCGAATCACCTACCACTCTTTTTAGATGTGTTTTTGTTGAGCGGACTCCTGCCTCCCACAAACCTCCGAAGTTCGGGGCGTGAGCCGGAATGAAGTGCCACGTTGTTCCTTCGTTCGCCACTAATTGGACCAATTCGTCGGGTAGCTGCGACACAGCCCGTGCACGCATCTCTTTTAGTTCCTTGTCAGCACCCACAAAATTGGTTCCATTGTCGCTGTACAAATGTTGACATTGACCTCTACGCGACACAAATCTGCGAAACGCAGCGATGAATCCAGTTGAAGTTAAATCAGACACGGCTTCCAGATGTATCGCCTTGGATACCATACAAATGAAAATACAAATGTACCCTTTAAATGATTTGGAACCGCGTCCAGGGGAAAATCTTAGATTTATATGTCCCGTAAAATCTACTCCTGAAGATCGAAATGGTTTGTCGGGGGTCAGTCTAACCGTTGGAAGTTGACCCATAAACTGTTGATTATTTTGCCGAGAATACCGAACACACCTGGTGCATTCTCTGTAACACTTCTTGACGCGTTCTCTCGCTCGAATTATCCAGAATTTAGCTCTTAAAAAGTTCAACATAATTTGAGGACCACCGTGCAGCGTTTTATGATGAGCGTCCAAAATTATAAGCGTAGTGAGATGACTATCACTAGGCATAATTATGGGATGTTTCTTTTCAAAACGTTCTGCACTTAGTTCTAGGCGTCCACTTACTCTTAGAACTCCATTTCCGTCAAGAAATGGAGAAAGAGTACTTAGCACACTACTCCTTGGAACATTTCCATGACTCTTGAGATATTTTATTTCGTCGGCAAAATATAATTCCTGAGTCATTCTTACACAAATTTCTAAAATCTCATTTTGTTCTTCCGGTAAAACTGTTTTATGTCTAATTAACTTCTCTTTTGGCAATCTCAAATTCAAAAATCTTCTACAGTATGCCAGTACTCTCAATAATTTAGGCAAAGCCGAAAATCTAGTCCATATAAAATTCTCTTCATTTTTGACAACAGCCGTAAAGGCTTTTACAGGTTTTTCTTCTTCGTGAGTAGTAAAACTAACATCCTTTTTGCAGTAGTTATTCTGGTTTCGCAGAAACTCAGGACCGGTCCACCACAGTTCAAATTTGGCTAAGTCAGCAATGGAAGTACCTCTCGACGCACAATCGGCCGGATTAACCTCAGTTTTCACATGACTCCATTGCTCACGCTCTGTAACAGTCAGGATCTCTGATACTCTGTTGCTGACGAATGTAGTCCATCTACTAGGTTCGCCATTTAGCCACGCAAGCACGACAGTAGAGTCCGACCATGCGTACAACTTCTCTTTTGGGACTGCCATCACCTGTGATACTTCGTTAAGTAGCTTAGCTGCGAGTGCTGCAGCACACAACTCCATACGAGGAATAGAAATCTCCTTCTCAATAGGAGCCACCTTAGTTTTAGCCGTCAACAATCTCACATGGACCCCGTCTCTATTTTTACATTTCAGATATACCGTCGCAGCAAAAGCCTTTTGTGACGCATCAGCAAAAGCATGTAGCTCTACTGAGTCTTCTTTATAGGAGTTTAACCATCTCGGTATAACAATAGTATTGACTTCAGCTAATTCAGTTCTGAAAACTAGCCATTCTTTTAACAATTCAGGTGTCAACTCATCGTCCCAATTTAGTCCAGACTTCCAAAGTTTTTGGATAAAAACTTTGGCCACAATTATAACGGGCGCGATCCAACCCATCGGGTCGTACAATCTCGCAATGTCTGACAAGACTTTGCGCTTGGTAATTTGTCCGTTTGTGTCTGGAAGATTATAACTGTATTCGAAATTATCAGTTACTTTATTCCACGTTATGCCGAGCACCTTAATCATGTTACTAGTTTTAAAAACAAAGGATTCATTCGAACATTGCTTTTCCTTTTCTATATAGTTTAGCAAACTCTGACTGTTACTACACCACTTTTGAAGTCGAAATCCTCCCGCTATCATCAGCTTATTCATTTGATCGTATATCTCTTTAGCATCTTCTTCAGTTTCGCATCCGGTAAGTAAATCATCCATATAATAATCTTCTAATGTTATTTTTGCAGCTAAAGGATATTTCACTTCTTCATCTTTTGCTAGCTGTTGGAGAGATTTCACCGCCAAGTATGGTGCGCATGACGTTCCAAAGGTAAGTCTCAGAAGCCGGTAATGCTGAATTGGTAGTTCAGGATTCGAACGCCACAATATTCTCTGGAAATCAATATCTTGTTTAGATACCAACACTTGGCGATAAAAATGTCTTAAATCAGCGACAATGCAGAATGGATGAGTTCTCCATCTCAGCAAAATATGGCGCAGGTCTTGTTGCAGTTTTGGACCTACAAGTAAGTTGTCGTTGAGGGACACATTATTGACTCCCTTACAGGAGGCATCGAAAACAACCCTTACTTTAGTAGTATCCTTGTCTTCTCTCACCACGGCGTGGTGAGGAAGGTAGACCGCCCGAGCATTGTCAATTTCTTCTTTATCTGTAAGTATCTCCATATGATTTTGATCCACATAGTCTTTTATAACTTTCTCGTATTCTTCGTGTAGATTCCGGTTCTTCTTCAATCGTCTTTCAAGTAGCTGGAATCTTCTCGTAGCAATTTCTTTAGATTTTCCGTACACACACTCAGGGTTTACGGAAGTAAATGGCAGTCTTACTACATAGCGACCTTCTTTGTTTCTCACTGTAGTCTTCTCATAGATCTCTTCGCATTTGATTTCTTCCTTCGTCAATCTTTTCTTAATGGAATCTGGTTCTCGTTCCATTTCCCAAAATTGTTTAAGTAGGACGTCCTCCTTAACCTGTAAATGAAGACTTACCAACTGGGGTTTGACAAGAGGTTCCTGTGAAACTCTTCCGGACAGAATCCAACCTAGTTGGGTATTCTGTGCAATGGGACCAGACTGAGCAGGATGCTTCAACAAACCTTCGAGCATTATCTCACCATGAATATCAGCACCTAAAATGACGTCAATTTTTCCAGGTGATCCGTACCTAGGATCTGCAAGAGGCAAGTTTTTAATTTCAGGCCAGTCAACGATAGCAGTCTTATTAGAAGGAAGAAAAGATGTAAGTGAACTCAAAACAAAGGCATTTACATTAACAGAAAAATTGGAGTTATGAAGTGATGCTAAATCAAAAGAGACCATACTTTTAGTTCTAGATTGACCATTACCTACACCGGAAATTAAACCATTTACAGGAATGCGTTTAAGACCTAAACATTGAACGGTGTTTTCACTAATAAAAGAGGCTTCCGAGCCTTGGTCCACTAATACACGCACTAATTGAGAGTAGCCATTTTTTGAATTAGCTTTGGCCACAGCCGTCGCTAATAACACCTCTGGATGGTGTTCCTCGATTGTAAAATGGGCTACAATGTTCTTCTCCGCCGACTCTGCATCCGAAGAAGGATCTGGACCTCTGGCCGCCGTCATGGTTTCTAGAACTTGAGTTCTCTCTAGATGTAGCAAAGTGTGATGTCGTCTTCCGCATCGACGACAACAAGTAGCTTGATGGCATGTTCTTACTGTATGACGAGGAGACAAACAATTGTAGCAAACTCCCTTGGCTTTAATAAACTCGACTCTCTCTTGGGGGGATTTGCTAGAGAACTTCGTACACTTATGCAATAGATGATCTTGGTTACACAAGGTACAGTTCGATTTCTTAGACGTAAGAACGCTCTTCTCCTCTACAGCAGTAGTATGAAATGAATTTGTAGTGGGAGTTTTCGGTTTGTTGTGATGTGCAATCTTTGTATTTTTATATTCAATTTTTGGAACCACTTCCATGGTTCTAAATCTTTGTTCCAGGAACTTCACTAACTCTGCCCAAGAAGGCAGCTCCTCAGATTCAGAGCGACTGACTTCATCTTCCCATGCTCTTCTAGTTACGTAGTCCAGCTTAGATACAACCAAATGAATTAAGATGACGTCCCAAAAATCAACATTGACGCCTAAGTTTCTTAGTGATGTCATGCATGACGTTGTTGTATCTAACATCTGTCTGATCGCTGATGAAGATTCAGTAGCCATAGTCTTCTGTCCAAAGAGCCGTTTCATTATCTCGTTTGCATTGTAGCGCTTATTGGTGTACCGCTTCTTCAAGGATTTCCAGGCCTCCTCGTAATTACTCTCAGTGATGGCCAAATTCCTAATCAAATTAGCAGGTTCACCGGATAAGCCACTTTTCAGGTAGTGTAGTTTTTGGACTGAGCTTAAATTTCTTTTATTATGTATCAGTGACACGAACATATCGTGGAAAGTCTCCCAATCTTCGTATGCACCGGAAAACGTCGGCAATTTAATGGTAGGCAGATGCGTTGTATCATTTGCGCTCGACGGTTCTACTGGACCTTTATATTGTGGAGCAGCACCTTCCCTTTCATCGTGATCTTCACCCAATATAATCTTATACGAGGTATAAATCTCTTCAGTCGCCGCGTAGAAATCACTGGTAAAATAAGTAGATTTTTTCTTGCCACGTACTTTAATAATTTGAAAATGGTTGTCAACAAATCTATTCCATAAAGACTCCAAGGATTCCATACGTACTTCAAGATACACCTTCGTTATCCTATCCTTAGGAGTTTTTTTGTAGTTGGAGTAATGCCTGAGGATTTGTTGATTTATTTCTTCTTGAGTAGCTATAAGAGTTTCCATGACGAAAATATTCTACGTATCGTATGAGGTGACAGAGACTATGTCCAAACCAAAACTTTACTAAGCGGCGTAAGGACGAGACCACAAAATTTCACAAGTCCGGTAATCACTAAATTTTCTAAGTCCAGTATAGACGGAAACGAAAAATTTTACAAGTCCAATAATCAGTAAATTTTCTAAGTGTCGTATAGACGGAAACGAAAAATTTTACAAGTCCCGTAATCAGTAAATTTTATAAGTCTTTTAACACTTTGACACAAATTTTATAAGTTAATGGAATTTCACTGAATTTACTAAGTCTCTGGAATTTAATCGAAATTTTTCCAAGTCTTTGGAATTTCACTCACTTCGCGAATTTCTCTAAGTCCTGGCACAGTTCACCGATTGCACTAAGTTCACAACACTTTGTTCCTTATACATTCCCGGGTTTCGGCACCATTATGTTAATCACAACACTTTTAACTTTTCAAACTACTTTATTTAACTATAAACACTCACTTAATATTATTGCTTACAAAACTCAATCATACAAAACATTCGCTGGGACCTCACCATTCGGTGTGCGACAACGTTAGCGCGATCTAGCCTTGCAGCGGTTTGCGGAGTGGCGCCATCTAGTTTTACTTTGACGAACTAACATTTATTATATTGATTTTAATTGACTTATCGTTTTAGACAGTGAATTTAAAAAGTTTATTAACTAACGCAGCGTCAAGGAACAGTCGAGAGTCGCGCCGCATCGCACTTTACGTGCATTTGGTCACGGACACTTCAATATAGAACAAGAGCCCGTGAACCCCAGACCTTCGTTATTTTATAAAAGCTGAAAGTTTGTCAGGGCATGCTCCTATACACAGGTAAGAACGCTGGACTATTATGAAATTTGGCATGTAGTGGCTTTGGCAGGTACAGGCTTTCCTTTGTCTGGCAAGGGATTGGAACTATCAAAAATGTCTGGCTAATGAGGAAACATCATCTACTTATTACCCTTGTAGTAGAATTATAATTTCATGAATTTCTTGATGTTCATGAAATTATAATTCTACTTACGTTATAGTATAAAAGCTGATTTTTATATATAATACTTAGGTAATAAGTAGATGATGTTTCCTCATTAGCCAGACATTTTTGATAGTTCCAATCCCTTGCCAGACAAAGGAAAGCCTGTACCTGCCAAAGCCACTACAAGCCAAACTTCATAATAGTCCAGCGTTCTTACCTGTGTATAGGAGCATGCCCTGACAAACTTTCAGCTTTTATAAAATAACGAAGGTCTGGGGTTCACGGGCTCTTGCTCTAATAGCTATCGACTGTTCCTTGTTTCCGCGCCGCTTCGAGTTCGCATCGCGTTCGCATCCGATCGCCCACGTAGTACGCTGCGTAACTGTATCCTGCGATTTACGTCTAGACATATGCGAGTAAAACCACACACACAGATGTGCAGACATCCGGATGTCTGCATCACATATAGAACACACTCACCAAATTTCAGCTCTCTACTATCAGCGGTTTAGGCTGTGCGCTGGTTAGTCAATCAGTCAGTCAAGACAAAGCATTTTGTGGATATAGTTTTATCCGTTTTACGCATAGATTAATAAACATGATTGCTTACTTTTTTTAAATATTAATTAAAACATAATATAAATACAAATATTTCATATTTGAAATTAAACTCAGTTTTCGGTTTTAATCGCATCGTGTTTATTACTTTTAGCCAATGGTAAGCATTTTAAATTATTTATTATACTTACTTATTTGTTTATAGGTCTGCCCTTGTCCAGAGCCAACACCGTGCTATCAACCAGTGCTTCCCTGTTGCAACCCTCAATGCCCACCTCCAATAATACCAAAGCAAAGGCCGATCTGTCCACGAGCCCCACACGTGCCACCACCCTGCCTACGAGCGTGCAGGACTTGTTGTCCACACTGTGAATTGGACCCTGTAACGAGGAGAAGGCCATTGATTGTACATGATAGTGTATACCAAAATAGACCGTCAGGTTTACCGGTGGAGACTTTCACGAGACGTAATCCTAACGTGCGATACTCTGTTTGTAATTATGTTAGACAGGTAAGAACAAATAGATATCTATTTAGGTGGTCTTAGCCGTGTAGCCCCGGCATAGAATATGACTACCACATCTCTTCCCCTGGGTGTCGTAAAAGGCGACTAAGGGATCCGAGGGGAGACTAGCAAACCTTTAAGTTCTCTCCGCGCGGTGGCGGATAAACTGCTTTGTCCCTAGGAGGGTTGGTGTAAGGCAGGCGGCCGGCCGTAATAATATTGCCAAATCAATTTGCAGAAGATATGGTCAAAGATGACTTACCTACTGCGCCGACCCCAAATTAATTTGGGGTTTAGCGGACCCCGGACTCCCGAGAGGTATGCAACCGGGAAAATCGCTCGGATGAGAAGAAGAGAAGGTCTTAGTGGCCTACTCGATTACTTATCTATTTGAAATGGCGTGTGGCGGCGCGAAATCACGTAGGTTTCGAGATTTACAAAGTGAGCATCTTATTTCTTTCTGTTTCAGGGTCCTCAATCCGGTTGCTGCTATCATGTTAATGTCCCATTATGTTAGTGTAACATAAGTTAAAACTGTGCTAGAACTTAAGTATTTGTCCAGTCCTTAAGTCCAGTGTATTGTTTTCTTATAAAAATTACTTTGATATTATGAATTTGTTTGGTGACGAATAAAGATTTCTTATAAAGCTTCAACTATATTCTTGTTTCATATTTTTTTGTACTCTGTAAATAGGATATTTTTAATGATGTATCCTATACTATAGATCCCTCCAATAGATAGGTAGGTATTAAAACTAACCAAACTGAGTCCTTATTTTTATTTGAAAAAACTATCTACACATTTAGTTTAAAACAAAACATCATTTGAGCGGCTGGTTAGGTAATAATCTCACTTTTTGAACTTATAATCCTCACTTTTTTATGATCATTTTCGAGAATTTATCAATATTGATCGATTCTTCACATTATTTGAGTATTATAACTGTAGATGTTTATGCACCGGTTTAATGAACAACATCTTTGAACTGGAGGTACTTTATTTTCGCAAATCATTGGGCAGGGTCCAGGACCGCATTGCATTGGTGCACACGGACCACACGGCGTTGGGCAAGGGAAGCCACCAGTCATCTTCGTACTTCAAATTTACAAAAAATATTCCAAAAAATGATGCACCTAGGTATACCAAAAATGGTACTGTGAAATGTTTTAGGCGAAATGAAGAGCGATGGTGTCATCAAGGTATATTTATACCGAAGGACAGGGCCATTGAGATTTTATGGTTCTAATGAAATCGAGTTGACTGACGAAGGTTTTGAAAGCTTTCAATGATCAAGGTCATGAAACCGTTAACATTCAGGTATTACAGGAATTTAGTTACGATGCCATATATTTTATTGCCAACACATTTGGTTCACCTTATTCAAAGTGCTATAATATTCGTTCCTTCCACTCGACACCACCGGTGGTGTCGAGTGGAAGGAACGATAATATTAGTATATATCGGAACCTTTGTTAAAAGCTAACATCGATCGCTATGGCCATATCTCAAAACGATACTTCTTCTTTTCGTGTAGTGTTGCTCACGTAGCCTTATTGTATTAGCCTTAACACGTTCGCGTGAGCAGCTTCCAAAATAATTTGTACTGCTCAGGCGCAGCATTTTCCCATACAAAATTTTGCGACGTCTAAACACGTTCCGCCGCAATATTCATAATTAATTATCAGGAATCGTCTCTGTTGCGGCGCAAAAGATACGCGCCAAAGGATTTTGTTCTTTTTTTAGACGTCATAAGGTGTTCCACCGAAATAAGGTATTATTGTTAAAGGACGTCGGGTGACGTTGCGCCGATTCACAATGAGGTTTAAAACTGCCATTTGCTCACTTCAGATGGCGCTACTGTAGCAGGTCTGCCTTTATTTGACACCTTCATAGTTTTTTCGTAAACAAACATGGTTATTTTGAGATAATTTTACAAAATGACGCTTTGTTTAGCTGTGGATTGCAAAAACATAGCAAATCATTTATTCCCCAAAGATGCCAAAAGAAAAAAACAGTGGATAAAAGCTATGAGGAGAAAAATCGACCTAGTAACTATTTAAGGTTATGTGCTCCCCATTTTAAACCTAATGATTTTTTTGAGAGAAATTCCTACACAGGTAAGACGTTTCCTTTCTTAAAACTACTAGTGTAGGTACCTACCTATTGATCGAAGGTTATAATAGTTTACTATTGTAACGATAGTCTGTATGAGAATGTATATTCTCTTAGGAATAGACCATTCCTTAGTTTTTACAGTATTTTCCACCTATCATCAATGATCATCGATCAGTGATCATCACAGACGTTTCTCTTATGCCAAGCTTTGTGTAAATTAGGGTCCTTATCTTACCTTATCCACATTTTCTCATTCATTCAGGTGATGAAAATAAATAAAAAGTGTTGAGGAAAACAGCAGTTCCTTCTATATTTTCTTTTACCAAAGTAATTACCGAAATAAAGCCAGAAGACCAATAACGGTCAAACAGACGTCTAGAAAGAAGCAGAAGGAGACAGTGCTTAGATACAGCACCTGGACCTAGCAGAATACAAACCGAAAATAAATAAATGCTGCAACTTTAGAGAAAATATTATGAAATGAAGGAAATTTTACTTATAAATTAAAGACATTTTTCGGTTATAATCACATGGTGTTTATTTTATTACTTAAGGCATTGTTTCAACGCTCAACGTTTTGAGACCTTTACATGTCTCTTCTTCAGGATTGACTGAGATGTTTTTGTGATTTGTCATTCTAATGTGTTAAAAAGTTACTGTGAAACTACTGTCTTATCAAAATCTAAAATTAAAAAAGGTATCAAAACGTTCCTGTGTACACAGACTCTAGATAGCAAAGTTAGACTAATATTTATTATTAACTATGCTGAGATCGTGTCCGTCAGCTAGGCCGGACCGGGCAACAGATTTACACCAAACTTTACACAAACAGATGTGCTTACAATGTGCCTACAAACCACTTCCAGCGGCACATTCACAATAACTGACTTCTATAGTGCCATTTCAATCTATTTTCAATAAAACTATGTAAAGTAGTTTCTTCATTTGTGCTTTGCATTGCACATGAAAGTAGGCATAGTTTCCTTCAAAGGCAACACGAAGAGTAACCAAACTTCTGCTTTCATATAACAGACGACCTTTGGGTGGTAGGTACTTGAAACCTCTCCGCAAACTCTTGGATGTGGTGTTTGGACAGCCGAGCGGTGGTAAATTGGTGCTAGCGTTAACATCTCCAAAGTGACTTATATCAGGAAACTCAGGAATTTCGTCATCGAGTTCCTCTTCGACTCCAATAATACTGTTTCTGTCGTACGCCTCTAGCCTAAAACAAAAACATAGAAAATCCATGAAAAAAATACCCTTGTCAACCATTTGTAAACAAAACTTATTTTTAATAAAATCATAAAAATTACAAGTCGTACGACCCCGAAAATAAGCACGTATACTTATCTCAACATGTAGGTACTTTTTACAAAAGGGTTTTTACATATTTTCAACATATAAATCAGTACAAAGCCTTTTTGTAAAACATAACTAACAAACACTAAAATGCACTTTTTTACTAACCTTTCAGTCAAAGCAGCTTTTTTTCCGCTAGTAGACGCATTCCTTTTTCTCAGCTCCCCTTTTAATTGGATTATACTCCACGTTGAATACATTTTAATTCATAAAATTGCTAAAGACACATGCAATCACAGTTGAAGTTTGGCGGCATCTGGCCGTGCCAACACTAGCGCCACCTGCCTCGACCTTTTAGTTTCTAACCCCATTAATTCAAAACGACGTCATATGAAGTTGTTCACGCGAACGTGTTAAGTATATATTTTTTTACACATGATAAAGTGTAACAAAATGCTTATCAAAATTTCCATTTTTCGTGTAGATTTTAAATCAGACCTTCGATTAGGCCTAATAATAGGGTCCTGCTAGTTAATAGGGGTGCTATGTAGTTGTAGAATGTCATGCCTCTGGGTTGACTTTGTTTACCTGTTTACCTGAGTCAACTGCCGATTCCATTCCACAATCGTGTTCTTACCCCAGTAAGAATCTGCCACCTATCCCGAATTCCCTAGGCCTGAAGTATTCCTACCAAGGTCCTTAAGAACCTCGACAACAAAAGACTAGACGTTATAGGACTCGCTATCAAGATACTCGACGAGACGCGCGCGTCGCGTCGAAGAACTTATATCCAAATGGCGGGGCCAACTCTCCAAAACTTTACATTGACAGATTAAGTACCAAATTGGTACTATTTGGTACCTCAGTTAAAAAAATTGATGCCTCTTTAGTTTGAAGGATATTCAAAAAAACCCTGGCCCCGCAATCTTGACGTCAATTTTTTTTAACCGAGGCGGTATTGACGCTAAAAAAGTTGAAGCGTATTCGTACATGCTATCTATGTATTCCTTCTACGTACTGTGACTATACTTTTAAATTTATACTACTTCTAATGTTGTGCTCCTAGGTTATGCATGACCCGCTGTCGTCGCAGGAATCGGCGTTAAAGGAGTCGAAATGATAGGAACCAATCACTAATTACAAGTAGAAAGCCAACAATGTAAATAAACAGCTTATAAAATCAACACGTCTTTATTACATTTTCACATTACATTTTACAATTAAAGAAACAGGACTATTCACACTACACCCACAATAAACCAAAAGTTCTACAAGCACACTGGTTAATGACGACCAATTTCTATAATCGCTTTATCGAAGGCAGCGATTGGACGAGGCGGTTGGCCCACTGCGAGAATGGCATCTGTTGAAAGATATAAAACATATTTTAGAACACCATTCAACATACCTATACCTGCTAACTACGACTACTATTCTTTTTTGTGGTAAACATGATCACAGGAAAATTTCATATTATTTTTTATTTGTGAATAAACGTTTTCACGATACTTATTTGGGATTAAAGTATCCCCGGCATAGAATAGGGTATCCCCGGCATAGAATCTCTTCCCGTGGGTGTCGTAAAAGGCGACTAAGGGATTTGGGGGGACTAGCAAAACTAAAGTTTTGCCCGCGCGGCTGGCGGCCACCCGTAAAAATATTGCCAAATCTATTAGCAGAAAGTATGGTCAATGATGACTTACCTACTGCGCCAACCCCAAATATTTAGGGTTTAGCGGACCCCGGGCTCCCGAGAGGGATGCAACCGGGAACATCGCTCGGATGAGAGAGAGAGAGAAAGACATAGCGTCTATCCTTACTATGATTTGATACCGAAGTGTGCGACCAGAGAAAAAAATGTGCTATAGTGCTAAATGACTTGTATAAGTACTGATGGGTATCACTGGATGTTGGCTACTTGACTGTATACTGTGACGAGGGATCCGGGATTGCCACAGCAAGGTGGACAGCATGGCGATGGTCCACAACACGGTCTGCAATGGCAATCGCCTCCTCTGTAAATAATGAGTAGTTTTAGTCTTCTTCTTGACGACCTCTGTGGCGCGTCGTGCGAAAGCCCGACTGCAATGCAGAAGGTTGAGGGTTTGATTACCTGTATGGTTCCAAATAAATATTTGTTTCTGATCTGGGTGTTTTCTATGTATCATGTGTATGTATTTACAAAAGAAAAGAATATTATGTAGTATATCTGTTGTCGAGTAGGTAGGTACAATAAGTACGAGTAGGTCGAGTAAGTACAGTACAAGCCTAGTGCCTACACTAGGCTTGTATTGTACTCACACACAGCACAATCTAGCCCCAAACTAAGATTTGGGGTAGATTGCGCTGTGTGTAACGTCGTGCAATATCGTGAAATAATATTCTTGAGTTTATAATAAGCTTGACGTGGCTTGCCCCAGGTAATCCAAACCTCACCAGCGCCATTTGTGGTCTATATTCGGTCTTTCCCTGTTCAGGTTCTTAAGGAAAAAAGGTTATGTTTTGAATGAGATTTCTTTTCATTGATTCCGAGTACTTTATAAAAGACAAGCTGCGTCCCGCGGTTTCACCCGCGTAAGTCCCGATCCCGTTGGAATATCGGGATCAAAAGCCTTAGCCTTTGTTTCTCCTCGATATTGTAGCTTTCTTTTGGTAAAGATATTTTGAAATTGGTCTAGTAGTTTTTGAGTTTATTCATTATAACTATAACATCACACGCACAAAAATACAAATCTTTCATCTTTATAATAACAGTGTAGAAAAATAACATTAAAATGAAAATGTTCGACACTGGTCTATCTATATTAGGTCTTTTTCTGTGCATGTTCGAAAGGAAAGAAGGTATCTTGTTTTTATGGTTAAAGTTATGTACCTCTGAATAGTAAGGGTATAATTAATTCAACCGATGTTATAAACGACTAGCTGCGTCCCGCGATTTCTTCAGCGTAAGTCTCGATTCCGTGGGAATATCGGGATCAAAAGTAGCCTAAGTTACTCAGGGTGAACGTAGCTTTCAAATGGTGAAAGATTTTTGTAATCGGTCCAGAAGTTTTTGAGTTTATTGATAACAAACATACACTAGTAGATTAGTGTAGATTGGCACTTTTTCAGGCTGAAAAGGTTGACTAACAGATTTCGATGAAATCTAGAATGGACATAGAAATCGGTAATAAACTTGTTTTCACTTAGGTAAACAATATTCGCAAAATATCTGGATTGTACGCAGGTGAATTTACTGAGAGTCTTTTTCAGAAACCAACTTACCCAATAGCAGATATGATTGATCGTAATTGGCCAATAACTCCCATTCTGTCGCACATTTTGGTAAATCTGAAAGTGTTGAGTTTTTATAGTTGTATTATTACAGAATTTTGAATTTTAACTTAAATTTTAAAATGGTAGTCTCGCCGAAAATTTTAAGAAGTGACAATCAAGTGACATTATTGCAATGTGACAGACGGATATCCTATTTGCAGTTTTTATCTTTTTCCTGACGCGAAGTAACACAAAAGAGGTTTCGTGTAACTGGCAAGAGTTAGGTAGGTATGTGTGCGAAATGGTTTACCCTTGTTCCATAATATAACAACGTTTAATCGAAAATCACTTAGACGAATTTCAGTTACAATATTATCATTCCCGCCTTGTCGTGGCGGGGGAGCTTAGTAGCCATGGCCTGGTCACCCACGGTGAACCAAGAGGAACCCATCCGAGGGGTCGCTGGAGCTCTGGCTCGCGGCTGGTAGGTTGCCTCCGCAACTGAGGTGGGCCACAGTATTTGACATTGCGGCTGAGGGTTTCGAGGCCGCGGCAGGAGAGGAGTGTCGGTGTTGCGTTGCCGCTCTTCCTATCTGTCGCGGCCTTGGCGGGGCCGCCACCGTTCGATGGCGGACGCGGGGAACCAGAGGTGTCCAGACATCCCTGGTTCCCCTAAACGGCTCTTGCGGCGGACTCGGGGGAGTTCGTCGCCAATCATTGAGCCTCGAGATAGCGGTGGCGTGTCCGGGCCGCCTTTCGAAGGGGTTTTGTCCATTTGGGCTGCAAGATGGGCTCCACCCGGACCACCCGCCGCTAGGGCTTGAAACTTCATGTTACTTCGAAGTTATCCGAAAGGTTACGGGACCCCACACACCAGGCCGCTTCCCCCGGGAGCGGCCAGACGGTCAGGAGATTCCTCTCGTAAAATAAAAAAGATATTATATGGATGGTACCTTTAAGTCATTACCCGATTTATTTTTAGGGTTCCGTACCTAAAGGTAAAAACGGGACCCTATTACTGAGACTTCGCTGTCTGTCTGTCTGTCTGTCTGTCTGTCCGTCCGTCCGTCCGTCCGTCCGTCCGTCTGTCCGTCTGTCACCAGGCTGTATCTCATGAACCGTAATAGCTAGAAGGTTGAAATTTTCACAGAAGATGTATTTCGGTTGCCGCTACAACAACAAATACTAAAAACAAAATAAAACAATTATTTAAAAGGGGCTCCCATACAACAAACGTGTTTCAAACATAACAAGGAGTCAGGACAGGAAGAGGGACAGGAGGACAAATCGAGTTGGTCATGGAATTCAAAATGGCTGCCCTATCTGTCAAATATACCAGTCTGCCTTCACTTACCAAAGAGTTTCTTTTATGTTTCAGATTTTCTTTGTGTCAAGGTTTTTTTTTTTGAGTTATTCGGTCGTTTGATGGGAGTAAGAATCGAAGATAAATATTTCATATTTTCCTATAAAATTTAAAAATTGGTTGTTGTAAACCATTTTAGGGTTCCGTATCCAATTGTGGTAGTGGTACGGAACCCTTTATGCGCGAGTGTCGCACTTGTTTCAATTGTATACAATTCATTCAAGGGTTTTGAACGAACATAGGTGCACCGTGTTATTAGTATTTGTGTTATGCACTATTAAGAACAAAACAAAGTACAACAAAATATTCGACCTAATAAATCGACCTTGAAAATGATATTGTTATAAAGGTAAAATATTGTATGATGGACTTTGAAATTACTGCAATACAATGTTCGTACACATTTGGAAAATATTATGGTTGAATATTAGGTATGGTAAAATATTAAGTGCTCTTTTTTCCATTTTGGAAAAATTATTTATAGGAGGATTCAATCAAGTGACCTTACTAAACTAAATGGCTTTGGCTTTCATACCACATTCAACAATACCACAGTACTTTAGTTTGGGAAGAAAATTGCTCTGAAAAAAAGCGCATTAAGAGGATACTCTTTCTCCATACAAACGTAGTTTACATTTTCCACCCTGGATAATGGATAATACATTAGAGCAAATACATATGTTAATGCCATAAAACTTATATCTGTCGTGCGTGACTATGCATACCTTATCTACCTGATACCTATATTTTTTTCATTTTTTTATTTTTTATTATTATTTTAATTAGAAAATAAAAAAATAAAAAGGTAGATGCATTGTCATGACAGATATAGGTTTTATGGCATAAACATATTTGCTCTAATGTCTTTATCCAGGCAGGAAAATGTAAATTACGTTTTTATGGAGAAAGAGAATGAGACTATCTTAATAGCCAAATGGTTTTCGGAAAATAACGTCGTTGGAAAGAATAGCAAACCTCCCTAGTTTCCACCTAGCTTATGGACTTGTCATGATTCAAACCATTTAAAATTGAAAAACAATATAATGTGGAAGCGTGGCACCACAGGTTAACTACACTACATTAAGAGGAATAACAACGTCAACGACCTTGAAACTGAAAATCCCTGTCGGGCTCATCGAAAATTGTTGATTATTTCATGACGGAATGTCGTAGAACTTTTTTTTGTGCACAGATTGTAGGTGACATTGTTTCCTACATTTTGGTGTAGTTTTAAGACAAGAACCTCCTATTGGTGCAAAGCCTATTCAAATTTTAGACAAAAATGTCTGATTTGGCTAAAATGTCGATAGGCTTCAATACGTTTCGACATATTTGTATGGAAACTGCACTAAAATATCGGAAACAATGTCGTCTACAATCTGTACACAAAAAAAAGTTCTACGACATTCCGTCATGAAATAATCAACAATTTTCGATGCGCACGACATGGATTTTCAGTTTTTCAGTATAGGGTCCTTAAATGAACATTATACTTTACAATCATTAGCGCAAATGTTGATAGCGCAAATGTTGATAACGCAAATGAATATTAGATAAACTGAAAATTACATTAATCGATATTATACACTAATATTAATATCTGATTAAGGTGTATGGGGCCCACTAAGAGGGTGTATGGGGCCCACTAAGATCGTTGGGCCCAAGCCAACCTCACCTGCTAGCTTGGTACACCTGCTGATAAACGGACGAGGCTCTGGCGCAGACTTTCCCTTCGGGGTTGGGAGGTCAGACGGCAGTCGCTCCCGTAAAAGTCAAAAATTTTGCCAAATCGAAATGGAAAGTCAAGAAAGAGTTAATGGCCACAGAGATAGGGCGCCGCCGCATAACGGCGCGCAGGAGTTTCGCCCGACTCCTGTGGTAAGTGGACGAGGGCTACCGTGCCACGGGCGGGCACGGCCAAAGACGTTAGCCCCAAAACACAAGTTGAAACTCCGCTTCGCAACGTGGAACATTGGCACGCTAACCGGACGCGCGAGGGAGCTAGCCGACGTACTTTCCAGACGGAAGGTGGCCGTGGCGTTCCTGCAGGAGACTCGATGGAAAGGCAGCAGATCCCGGCTCATTGGGAATGGCTACAAGCTGATCTACACGGGTGCACCTGGTGGAGAGAACGGGGTGGCTGTGGTGCTCGCTGAGGGGTTGCATGACGATATCTTGGAGGTGAATCGCTTTAGCGACCGACTTATGTGCGTGAAGGTGCTTATTGGGGGGGTTCCTACTCACTTAGTAAGTGCTTACGCGCCACAGGTCGGTTGTAGCGACGCTGATAAGAGGTCGTTTTGGGATAAACTCGGCGAGGTCCTTGGGGCAATCCCGTTGTCACAGGGAATCGTTTTGGGTGGTGACCTAAACGGTCATGTGGGTGAGATGGGGGTGGAATTTGAACGTGTTCATGGAGGCTTCGGGTATGGCAGTCGGAATGCGGAAGGGGAAGAAATTCTGCGTACGTGTGCCACTGCCGACCTGGCACTCGTGAACACTTATTTCAAAAAGAAGCCCGACCACTTGATCACCTACAGGAGCGGGGGGCGCGCTACCCAAATCGATTTTCTAATCACTAGGAGACACCATATCGGCTACGTGGCCAACTGCAAAGTCATACCCGGTGAGAGTCTCACTGCCCAACACCGTATCCTTGTCATGGATCTCTGTGTAAAGACCAAAGACAAACGACCGGAACCATGTCAGCGCCGAATCAGATGGTGGATGCTTGATGAAGTCAAGTCCCAGATGCTCGCCTCAGCAATCGGCGACAAATGTGCTAATGCTGAAGGCGATTCGGTACAGGAACACTGGGACAGGATTCAGGTGTCTATCGCTGATTCGGCGCGGTCGGTCCTCGGTATGTCTAAGGGTGGACGCAAGTGTGACAAGGAAACCTGGTGGTGGAACGACACAGTCCAGAGGGAGACTAGGGTGAAGAAAGCCCTCTTTAAAAAGTGGCAAGCGTCCAACTCTCCTGAAGATCGCGACGCGTACAGGTCTGCCAAACGTGCTACAAAGAGAGCAGTAGCCAGAGCCAGACGGGACCACTTACAGCCATTTTACGATAAGTTGGAAACGTCTGAGGGGCAGAAGCTTATTTATAAGTTGGCACGTTCTAGGATCAAAGCGGCACAGGATATATCCAAGTGCCGCTGTGTAAAAGATCATAATGGTAACCTGCTATGCGAGGACCTCGCGGTGAAGGAGAGGTGGCGCTCTTATTTCCACGAACTGCTCAATAAGCAGTATAAAGAGGTGCAGCCACCGGAACTCCCTCCTAATCTAGGACTAGTGCCACTGATAACGCCTGAGGAGGTGCGCAAGGCTCTTCGCTGCATGAAGAATCGGAAAGCTGTCGGCGCCGATGGAGTCCCCATCGAAGTATGGAAGGCTATGGGTTCTCGTGGTGTGGGCATCTTAACCAACCTTTTTAACCGCATACTCGAGACCGGCAGAATCCCCGCCCAATGGAGACTGAGTGTTATCACTCCAGTGTTCAAGGGCAAGGGATCTGTGCAGGAGTGTGGAAGTTATCGTGGTATAAAGGTCATGTCCCACACCATGAAGCTCTACGAGCGTATAGTTGACTCTCGGATCCGGCAGGAGTGCACTGTCTCGGAGGGCCAGTATGGTTTCCGCCCCGGTCATGGTACCATGGACCCTGTTTTCGCCCTAAGGATCGTTATGGAGAAATACAGAACGAAGAATACGCCTCTGCATTTTCTGTTCCTGGACTTGCAGAAGGCCTTCGACTGTGTTCCTCGCGGGATGATCTGGTGGGCGCTGCGGTCCAAAGGGGTGCCCGAAACTTATATTGGAACCATCAGGGACATGTACCGAAATTCCGATTCAGTGGTGCGAACTGCTGTTGGTGACACTAAATCTTTCCCCATTACAGTCGGAGTCCACCAAGGATCCGTCCTAAGTCCGTTTCTGTTTAGCGTAATACTGGACGCACTGTCCGTAGTCATCCGAGACGCACACGAGCAGCCCCCGTGGATGCTCATGTATGCTGATGATATTGCGCTAGCGGACTCGGATAAGGGACGACTTGGAAGGCGTGTAAATGCGTGGAAAGAGTCACTTGAGAATGGCGGTTTGCAACTCAACGTAGCGAAGACCGAATACTTGGCTAGCAATACCACAGATCCCACACCTGTCTGCGTAGACGGTCACATGGTCGAGCGGACAGACCAGTTTAAGTACTTGGGATCTGTGCTTCACGAGTCCGGCGACATCGATTGCGACGTCAAGTCCCGCATTTCGGCAGCTTGGGCCAAGTGGCGAGAGGTAACTGGTGTCATCTGTGACCCGAAAATGCCGGTTAAACTGAAGGGACAGGTCTATAAAACGATCATTAGACCTGTCCTTTTGTATGGTAGTGAGGCGTGGCCATTGCTTGAGCGACATAAGCAGGAGCTGCGTGTCACGGAGGTGAAGATGCTGCGCTGGATGTGTGGAGTGACGCGAAAAGACCGCGTCAGAAACTCCCGCATCAGGGGCAGCCTTCATGTCCGAGACATTGCAGACAAACTGCAAGAATGCCGCTTACGGTGGTACGGCCACGTTCTACGGAAACCGGCTAGTTACGTGGGAAACAAATGTCTTGCTATGGCGCCTCCGCCCGGCCGTGGCAGATTGGGAAGACCCAAGAAGTGCTGGCTTGACGTTGTAAGATCGGATATGCGTGCTAATGGCCTCACTACACGGGATGCCGAAGATCGTGCGAAGTGGAGACGTAAAAGTAGGAAAGCGGACCCCGGGCTCTCGAGAGAGATGCAACCGGGAACAACGCTCGGATGATGATGATTAATATCTGATTAATATATTGAACGTTGTTCGAAACATTACATCAAAGGTTGTTACATGGACCAAGGGTAAACCATGCGAAATTCGCACTGTGAATCCTTAGAAAAATAATGTGAAATCACGACTTTCGATTTCAGAGTTGTGAGTTCGATTCCCAAAAACATTTTAATAAAAAAAAACCTAAAATAATGCTGAAATAACAAACAACATAAACAAAGACTTATTTAACGATTTATGATGCCATTCAGAAATGACCTCTTCTACAAATAGCCACTTCTACAGATGACCACCATCACACATAGCGGACATTAGCGGCCCCGTAGGATACCGCGACCGCGCGTCTCCGCGCCGTACATTATGTGATATGGTGCGTTTATAGAAACTCAAAACCAAATTGCATTGGTAGGCATTTTGGTAGGTGTGTTTTGATATTAAAGAAAGTTTAAAACTAACCTTAACAGGGGTGGGCGTAGTGTGGAGAACATGATGGATAGTGAGGTTTCACCTGTATCAAGAAAAGTAAACAATTTCTAAATAATTGCTTATGCTGCTAGTTCACGGGCTTCCATTAATGGTTAAGAGGATAGTCTCCATTCTCCAGAGAATGGAGACGATCCTCTTAATGGATCAAATATGTTTGCTCTACACATTTGTTTCTGGTCTGGGTGTTTTTGTAGACAATTTTTGTTGGCAAAAATTAACTACATACCTACTATTAATCGACTCACGGGAGGGTACTACCGGCAGACTGACCGGTGTTGCAGTTTCTTCCGGAGCCAGAACATATGCCGAGGCAGATCCTCGTTGGCAGCAGGCGCACGGCTTCTTGGACTTTTTTATTTTTTATTAAGCTATTGCATAGCTTTTTTCGCAGGCCTTGAGCTTTGATTGAACAAATTTCGGAACGAAAAAAACCTAACCCCGCCTACCATGGCAACGTGGTACAAAATGGGTACAAAACAAAAAACAAAATTATAATTGCATAAGTATTTCAAACTATAATCGGCTTATAGAAATAAGCCGAGGTACTTGGTAGGCGGAATTTTTAAAAATAATAATCATTTTAATTAAAATGCTATACAATAGCTTAACCGCGACAGTCCCCGAGTGCCACGTTTTTTTTTTATTTAAGTTTTTTGATACTGTTGTTTTTCTTTTGTCGGCCGTCGTTTTGCTTCCAATAAAATGTTTTCTATCCTATCCATTTCATTGAGAAACTTTACCGGTCTTTCGTAGTTAATCAGCTGGTATCTGACTTTCTTGTCTTGATTATTTAGCACCATCCCAGGCCAGCTGGTTGGGCGGTAGTCGAACGTGCTATCTTGGACGATTAAGGGCCGACGAACTGTGACTGGATCCATACCGCAGGGTTGGCATCGTGGGCCCTACAATTGTAAGAAACAAATCGAAACTGTTAAATATTAGCTGCACCCGCCATTTCACCCGCGTTAATTAAAATCCAGTGGGATTTACGGGATCTAAAGTAGCCTATGTCTTACTTCGAAGTCCTATCTATCTCTATACCAAAATTCATCAATATAGGTTCAGCGGTTAAGGCATGAAAGCGTAACAGACAGAGTTACTTTCGCATTTATGATAATAAATAAGAAGTAAAATAAGATTAGCCACGCCTCGGGGTTTTACACGCATAGGTCCCAAACCTGAGGGAATATCGGGATAAAAAGTAGTGTTATTCCAGGTGTCCTGCTTTCTAAATACAGAGTTGCGTCGCAATCGGTTTAGCGGTTTTCCAATTACATAGTTGGCGCCAATTAGTCCTCTGCGTTTTATGGGCGCTCATACAATTCAGAAGACTAGCATAATTGGCTTATCATTGCGGTCTAATGGTAGGTACGGAACCCTCAACACGCATGTTCGACTGGCACTTTAAAGTGCAGAGAATATGATACTTACCAAATGTTTTGGTCATAATATTATGAGTTAAAAGTAGTTAATTTTATTATCGTTGGCTTTTCAAGGTGCAATTATGTTTAGATTTACCTACTTCTTCTCATCTGAGCGATGATCCCAGTTGCATCTTTCTTGGGAGCCGGGGGTCTTACATTTTTTGGGGAAATTATTTGGGGTTGGCACAGTAGGTAAGTCATCATTGACCATACCTTCTGCAAATAGATTGACAATATTTCTGTCTGCCGCCTGTCTGACACCAACCATCCTAGGGATCAAGCAGTTTATCCGCTACCGCACGGGGATAACTTAGGGTCAATTCACACGTACCACAACCACACCACAGCCACAACCACACCACAACGACGCCACGTGGTCGGGCGTATATTTTGTATTGAAAATGAATATTACAATTCACACGTACCACATTTTGCCGTTGTTTATCGACCACCTGTGTAATACGACCACATCGCAACCACATCGCGACGGCAACGCCACCACCGGCGGCGGCACCGCGGCCACATCGCCACGACATGACAGGGTCAATTCACACGTACCACAACCACACCACATCGACATTTTGTCGGTACCACAATGCAACTGCAAAAAGTCGCTGCGACACTATTCACACGTAACCACAGCTTGACCACATTTTGTCGCTGCGACGTGGTGTGGTTGTGGTACGTGTGAATTGACCCTTAAGGCTTGCTAGTCTCCCTCAGATCTCATAGTCGCCTTTACGACACCCACGGGAAGAGATGTGGTAACCCTATTCTATGCCGGGGATACACAACGGGTTCATAATACTAAGGCTTAAAGGTATGGAAACGAGTATCTAGTCTAGACTTACTGATATGGGAATACAGGGATAACACTGTGGAGGTTCCTTGTAGCTAGGTAGACACTGGATTGGGCTGCACATGTTGAAAAATTAAGAGCAAATTTAATTTTAGTTACATATATTAAGTGAAATAGTAATTACGTTATATTTTTTGGAGTTTTTTTGAAATTACACTGATAATTTAAATTTTTTTAGCGATTTTATTTCTGGATAGGTACGCGTGCAGTTTTTGAAATTTTACAAATAAATGACACTGACATTTGTTTGTTTTGTTATTCTACTAAACTTACATTTAAAATTATTAACCTTTTTACAACTCCATACAACCTAAAACTTTCATAAAAAAATAATAGGTACTCATCGTCTTCAAGAACGATCGATCGCTCAAAACAAAAAACATAACCGGCCAAGTGCGAGTCTGACTCGCGCACAAAGGGTTCCGTACCATTTTACCAATGGGGTACGGAACCCTAAAATAAACACTAGACTAAACGAAATCCGTCCGTCCTTTTGATGTGGAGAATTACCTCTGCACGTTTTTAGGGTTCCGTACCTAAAGGTAAAAACGGGACCCTATTACTGAGACTTGGCTGTCTGTCTGTCTGTCTGTCTGTCCGTCCGTCCGTCCGTCCGTCCGTCCGTCCGTCCGTCCGTCCGTCCGTCCGTCCGTCCGTCTGTCACCAGGCTGTATCTCATGAACCGTAATAGGTGTCACATATGTAACACACATAAATATGTCACATTTTCCTATCAAATTTTAAAAGTTGTAAACGATTTTAGACTTTCGGCGGGAAAGCGGAGACAACATGTCGTGCTCCAATTTTATTTTCGTTAAACTATGTTATAAACCCGGTTAAATTGTGTAATTTTGGTGGAATCTTATTCAATTCAGTTCCGTGAATGTGCACAAGTGTGGTGAAAACAAAATTGAGTGTTAAACATGGACTTTCCGTCGTTCGCGCCGAAGGTCCTTGAAGGTTATAGTAAAGTTTGCCACCGCTTTACCATAGCCCCTGACTTGAAACTATAGGCCCGATCGGGCTAATTTCATGCAAAATACTTGATACTGGCAAGATGTACAAGATGTACGACGCCAAAACTATAATAAGAAGAAACTTGAAATATTCTAAAACTTGACCCTGGCTGTTCCAAATTGGCCATATCGGTCTCAGACCGAAATAAATAAATAAACGATTTTAGGGTTCAGTACCCAATTGTGATAGTGGTACGGAACCCTTCGTGCGCGAGTTTCGCACTTGGCCGGGTTTTTTTTTATTAGCTGGAACTGCGTGTCACGGAGATGAAGATGCTGCGCTAGATACGTGGAGTGACGCAAAAAGACCGCATCAGAAACTCCCGCATCAGGGGCAGCCTTCATGTCCGAGACATCTATCTATTATCTATTTTAATATTATAAAGCGGAAGAGTTTGTTTGTTTTTTTGTTTGTTTGAACGCGCTAATCTCAGGAACCACTGGTCCGATTTGAAAAATTCTTTCGGGGTTGGATAGTCCATTTATTGAGGAAGGCTTTTAATCCCGATATTCCCACGGGATCGGGACTTATGCGGGTGAAACCGCGGGGAGCTGCTAGTAGCAGATAAATTGCAAGAATGCCGCTTACGGTGGTCGGTCACGTTTTACGAAAAAATATTATCAACTATCGATTTTAAGTTCATGATAGTAATAATCGTTAATCGAATAGTTTGGATTACGATTATCGATTACATACTAGCATGTGTTTACATTTGTGACTTCTTTAAAATCGTAAAATATTTAATCATTGTATTTTGACGACTTATTTTCATGTTTTTTTTTTCCTTTTTTTGATTGTAACTTTTAATCTGTAAGACTTACAGAATTGACATGTAGGGGCGGAATGTAAGGTTTTTTATCATTTACATAACTATCTACGACTCTTTTGTCATTTTTACGACCTACTGTTGAGACAATATTTATAAACGGCATTTTAACACATAAAAGTCAAAATATCGGACATACCCCGTCGTGCCCCGAGGTCGAAAACTGAGATTTATATTAAGCTAATATACCTAAATAACATTAAATCATAATTGTAGATTGTATAACAAGGGAGCAAAATAGTATTTTTACGGCGAGGGCGTTACTTTGAATCACGAGCAAAGCGAGGAATTCTAGAATAGAATCCCGAGCGTAGCGAGGGATTCTAACGCAGAATTCTGAGCGCAGCGAGGGATTCAAAGTATACATCGCCCGAGGCAAAAATAATTTGCTCTCGAGTCATATACTCTACTTTTCATCCCCTTTCTATGAGAAAATAAATAAGATATGGTGTTACGTAATTCGTGAATATACCTGAAACTAATGAAACTCATGAAACTAACGAAATTAACGAAACAAACGAAACTAACGAAACTATCGAAACTCATGAAACTAATGAAACTAATGAAACTAACGAAACTAACGAAACTAATGAAACTCACGAAACTAACGAAACTAACGAAACTCATGAAACTAATGAAACTAATGATACTAATGAAACTCACGAAACTAACGAAACTAACGAAACAAACGAAACTAACGAAACTCATGAAACTAATGAAACTAATGAAACTCATGAAACTAACGAAATTAACGAAACAAACGAAACTAACGAAACTATCGAAACTCATGAAACTAATGAAACTAATGAAACTAACGAAACTAACGAAACAAACGAAACTAACGAAACTAACGAAACTAACGAAATTAACGAAACCAACGAAACTAACGAAACTAACGAAACTAATGAAACTCACGAAACTAACGAAACTAACGAAACTCATGAAACTAATGAAACTAATGATACTAATGAAACTAATGTAACAAATGAAACTAATAACACTAATGAAACTAATGAAGCAAATGAAACTAATGAAACTAATAAAACTAATGACACTAATGAAACTAATAAAATAAATAAATTCTGTGAACAACACACAGCGCCATCTAGCCCCGTGGTAAGCGACTAAGCTTGTGTTACGGTGGCTCAACACATATCAGCCAGTAATTCATATAATTTACGTTTGATTTCTATGAATGATACATAATGTTCCAAATTCAAATTTACTTTGCTCCCGCCTATTTTATTTTGCTCCCGCCTATTTTATTTTGCTCCCGCCTGTTTTACTTTGCTCCCGGCTGTTTATCTCTTAACAGAAAAGAGCTACTTTGGTCGCACTTATAGAGGACCAAAGCGACACTTTTCGAATAGATGGGATGAAAAATTTGTTACACCACCTTTTGCAAGGCGAATTTCTTCAGTTATTGGCCTATTCTGCCAAAAGTTTGTTTAAAAAAATAGACAAAGTACGTTTAGCATCATTGTGAATATATTTTGACTTCTCTCATTATAAGCTCATTATAATGGGGTGCCACACGCAAAGCTGTAAGCAGATGGCACTGGCGTCGGAAGATCTTTTTTTTTTGATGATGGTCCTCCACCAATGAAAACGCAGAGTTTTTTTTTCTTTCGGTCTAAGACCGATATGGCCAATTTGGCGCCGAGAGTTGTAAAAAACACCTGTTTGACAGTTCTTAATTCAAACCTAAGATCATTCGATTAACGCCCTCTGCCGGGATAAAAAGTTAGTGTTCCTCCTCATTGAGCAAGAAACAATGCTACGCAATAAAAAAAATACAATGTACCGGTATTTTTTAATACGAAAAGATGGGAAGAGTTCCACATGTTTAATAAACGAATGTGGAAAAGTATTGAAGGTAAGTGGTATTCAGGAAAAAAGTTTTAGTAGTTTTACGTTTCTTTCAACTTTCGAATTTTATTTTATTATAAGTAATTGAAACTAAACGTATTTTTCTCAAAATGTTATAAATAACGTACAAAGTATTTTTTGCACAATGTCACTTTCATAAAAAGTCATTTGCGCAGAATGTCACTCAAGCAATTTTTTTCTTAGCAGACTCGTAATACTAAACCCAGAATCGGGTACCTACCTTAAAATTCATAAATTTGTTGAATGATGAGCAGAATATAATTCCAAAATGCAGTAAATTACTATAAATTTTGGACTTCTATCAATAGAATCGGCTTATAAGGAACTAGGTACCAATTGATGGACTACCCGAAACCATAATTTAATTCACCACGCAACCACAATTTAGTTCACCACGCAACCGGCTGGAATCGGAACTAAAGGATGCTACACACGTTTAGATTTCTCTATATCGTTGCGAGAAGTTCAGTTTTATCTATGCGATTTCGATTTGATCGTCAGTTGAACTGTACAGTTCTCAGTTTTGCCTACACACGTACGATTTACCGTAAAGATTTCTCGCATGCGATTTATCTGTAAAATAAATCTAAACGTGTGTAGGGCACTTTAGCCCAAACCCGAAGGGTTTCGAGCAACAGCTACCTAGTATAATCTAAAGTTAGGCAGTTTTACTTGCTAGATTCATATTAAAGTTTGGCTTCCCGACTTTAGATACATTTTAGTACCTTCTTATTACAGACGCAACACGGTGCCAATTTGTTAAAACATCTGAAACACATGCATTCGGAATAGTTCAAACAGACGACACAACTAAACAGCCCCATACCTGTACAGGAATCAACAATTACTGAAACAATAATAGCAGAGTGCACAAATTTAGTGGCAATACATGGACGCCCGTTCAATTTAATTGACGACCAAACTTTTCAAAAATTAAATAAATTGATTCCAAATAACAAAATTCAAATGAATTCTCAAAACATCAGAATTAACATAAAATTAACAGCAGAAAAACTTAGATTTGATATGGCAAACTTATTACAAGGAAAAAAATTGTGCCTTAAAGTTGATATCGCTCCTATAGCAATAAGAAGCTTATGAGGTATAAATTGCCAGAACCTACTCTGAACACGGTCGCATTGTATTAAAAAATTTGGCAGTTACAGAAAATTTGGAGCGTCACACATCAGAACATCTAAAAGATTTGCTTTTGTTTAATCTTCAGAGATTCCGTATAAATGATACACATCAAATTTATAGCATAACTACTGACAATAGTGCTAATATGATTAATATGACGAAATCACTCAATGAAGCTAACACAAATATTACACCTGATGCAGCAGAAGCAGGTTACTTCTATACAGGATGTCCCAGAAACGAGTGTCAAGCGAAAGTCCAGAGGTAGAGGACCTTAAGGGGTACCCGAATCACCCCCATGTATGTTCCACGATTATTCGTAGTTAAGAAGTTATGGCCTTTTTTCTCATTTTTCTACTAAAATGCGACCACTGATACCTATTTGGTCATACTTACTGCAATAATTGAGATAATTGGCTGATTTCTTTTCAAATGTGGAGCTGAATAATAAGGTCATGTTACCTGTAACAAAGAAAAGGCGTAACACTAACCAAACTGTTACAAATTAAAAACGAATTTTATAAAGTGAGCTTTGACAAAACGCTATAAACACTTTAAAGAGCAATAAAAAGAAAAACTCGCCTATTAATTTTTTTCCAAAACAACTTCAAAAACTTCCTTATTTCATTAGCTATCTACCCTATGTATTTTATTGGTCTATCAT
Source organism: Idaea biselata (assembly GCA_958496205.1). Classification (NCBI taxonomy): domain Eukaryota; kingdom Metazoa; phylum Arthropoda; class Insecta; order Lepidoptera; family Geometridae; genus Idaea; species Idaea biselata. The sequence goes on along the minus strand of OY292396.1, from coordinate 23,663,934 downwards.
TAGAGGATCATATCAAAAATTTTATTTAAAAATTCTTTGGTCGAAAATTCTCTCACTCATCCCTATTACGAAGACTTCGTTGTCTGACCGTCTGTCACCGGGCTGTATCTCATAAACCGTGATAGCTAGATAGTTGAAATTTTTACAGAGGATGTATTATTGTACCCGCAAATATTTAAGGGAGCTCCTATACAATAAACGTGGTTTTTGACATAAAAACGCAACGATACCACGATGTATTTTACCACTAGCGCCATCTAGTGATGATTTTTGTCTTCCGCAAAAAAACTTCTGCACAAATCTTAATTAAGATTTGTACAAATAAATGTATTAAATAAAATAGGAACAAATATGTTTTTTATGTTATTCGATTAGGCCGGGAGTTTCCCTTCAGGTTTAAGTAAGATGAGTGAGAGAATTTTCGACCAAAGATATTTTAAATAAAATTTTTGATATGATCCTCTAATGATAGACCAATAAAATAAAAAGGGGAAGATAGCTAATAAAGTAAGGAAGTTTTTGAAGTTGTTTTGGAAAAAAAATAATAGGCGAGTTTTTCTTTTTATTGCTCTTTAAAGTGTTTATAGCGTTTTGTCAAAGCTCACTTTATGAAATTCGTTTTTAATTTGTAACAGTTTGGTTAGTGTTACACCTTTTCTTTGTTATGGGTAACATGACCTTATTATATTCACCTCCACATTTGAAAAGAAATCAGCCAATTATCTCAATTATTGCAGTAAGTATGACCAAATAGGTATCAGTGGTCGCATTTTAGTAGAAAAATGAGAAAAAAGGCCATAACTTCTAAACTACGAAAAATCGCGGAACATACATGGATGTGATTCGGGTACCCCTTAAGGTCCTCTACCTCTGGACTTTCGCTTGACACTCGTTTCTGGGACACCCTGTATATTTAGATTCATTCATTCTGTATAATATAATTATTATACAGAATGAATCGATGGAAATGTCTATTTTTAAATGAAAATATGGAATATTCTGTACAAGTACTCGTGCTTTCTCCTTATCTATTACAACAACCTCATCACTGACCTGAATTATATGGACAGGAGGTCTCGCACTGAATTTTGAAAGTGATGGTGACCGTCTCCAGAACTATTAGTTCCATGGACGGCCACCATCACTTTCAATAGAGAACGCGCGACAACAGCGCAACATGATGCAGATCAAATCGGCACAAAGATCTTATGTCATTTTGTATGGTAAGTATAGCAATTTCAGGTGAAAATAAGAAAACTGACGTAAATAAAACAAGAGATTATTTTCTAACAGACTCATTTTTATCTAAATCACCCTCGTTTTCTAAAAATTGGAAGAACAAGGATAATGCTCGTAAGATTATGAAAAAATTTATAAATTTGTGCCACTATTGTTAAACGGAACAAGATTAACTACAAAGTTTATAAAGTATACAGTTTATAAAAAATATACTGATGTTAAAAAACTATAAGAACAGATTTGTATAAGTACCGTGCCCAGTTTCTTAAGCCATCTTTTGACAAATCTTTTACAGACAATAAAGTTATATCTTGCGAATGCAATGGTAGCGTATATTTTTGGAAATATATTAATTGATGTCGTTTTAGTACAAATACAGAATGTGTTATAAACAAAGTGAAAGGAAAAGTAGCGTTTTTGCCATCAAATTTTAATATTCCAAACATAAATATGCTCAATCAATCGGCACAGTGTATGTTATTTGAAGTAAACAACATTGCATCGGCATACGCTTATTTAATACAATAGTTTTTGAATTAACTCAAACGGAAATTATTTGTGTTAAAGATATACCGATAGAAGTAAAATTAAATAATATTATATTCAAAGTTGTTGGATTAGTCGAGTATTTACCGCCCGGTTACTGACATCTGACAAATTAGCCACTATCGGGCCCATTGTCGCCGTGGTGCACAATGGAAATGTTACGATAATCTGAATAATTTTTGTTACCAAAACTCCAAATTCACTAATATACTAATTGTGCCATATAATGTATTACTATGGACCCAAAAATGAATTAAAAACTGGGAAATTAAAAAAAAAACAGACGGACAGACAGACGTGACGAAACTATAAGGATTTCTTGTTGACTACAAATCCCTGAAAAGGTTAAGGAAAAAAAATAAAAAACACAACTCCTACTGTCAAGGGACACCCGGATGGAACGAAGTTCCTTACTATGAGAGAGAGAGAAAGAGAGACAGACAGAGCATTTACTATGTCGGCCAAATTTTAGAAATATTAAATGAAAAATATGACTACTTTGTAAAATATTTTAAACTTAAAAGTAAGGCTTTTCAACAATTTATTCAGCCTCGTGAATGTGATTTAGCGGGACTAAACAAAGAATACATCAAATATATCTTACCAATGCCCGAATTTCAAGGTTCAAGCCGTCGCCAAGAAATTGTTAAATTTTCTGGTGATAGGTATGTCTCGTTTATTTTTTTTTATTTTTTTGCAATTTTGAAGTTCACCATACCTAAGTCATAAAAGTCATTACTTTGGTTATATTAAACATGGCAAGGTTGGTAAATATTTAGGATATTGTGACTGATTTTAATTGATTTTTATGAAACTAGAGTGAGACAATGCCATTTTTACAATAATTAGAAATTTAAATAGACTGGTTGTGATAGGTAATAATAATAATAGAGATATCTTAAGTTTATATAATTTAACGTCGCAAAACGAACTATTGTAAGAAAAAGACTGGTATAATCTATCTATATCTATACATATAATAAAATCGTAACTTAGCGGTGTCTGTTTTTGGAAGATATAAAAAAAAGATAAATTGTAGGGGTATCTATTAACGCAGTAGAACCTATTTTTCTATTTTTCTGGTTGTCTGTTTGTCTGTTTATCTGTTTGTCTGTTTGTGTGTGCCTTTGTGCCCGCTAATCTCAGAAACGGCTTATCCGATTTTAACCAAATTTGGTATGCAGATAGCTTTAGACCCCGATTAACATATAGGCTATTTTTTGTCCGGATATTTTGTCCGGTTATCCGGATAAAGTGATTTTTCTGCTTTTACTTAGTTAGTTTGAATGTTGTATTGAAGAAGTATGTTGTGTGGAATCAATACATGACTAACCGGATATCCGGTCGAAAATTAAAAAAAACCGGATATCCAGTTTTTTTTCAGGAAATTCCTAAAATACCGTATACCTTTGTCTCTCCATATATCCGGATCCTTCGGACATACGGAAATTCTTTATAATGGTTGTTTTTAACCGACTTTAAAAAAAGAGGATCTGCTCAATTCTACCCGCATATTGTTTGAATGTGAATATGTTCAAACCGTACTCCGGCATATAAAGTCCGATTTCGATCATTCTTTTTTTATTTGGAAAGTGAGAGTCCCGAGTTGGTTCCATAAATTGTTGGTAAAGATCTGATGAGAACCTTCGGAATGATGAGCAGAATAGCATCCCGCAATGCTGTAAATTACTAATTTTTGGACTTCCATCAATAGAATCGGCTTATTAAGAACAAGGTACAAATTGATGGACCACCTGAAACCACCTTCTCAAAAATTCTTCAGTGATTAAAGTTACGGTTACAATTTTGATAATGTTTAGTGGCAGTCGAAAATTCAATAAAAAGGATTTAAAAAATATAGCTGTAATGGGGCAGTTTTACTGAGTAGATGCTGATTGCATGTAGTTTACGTGGCACGATGGCAGCTGTGGATTCCGATTCGAGGGTTCCGCGTTCGAATAGGCCACCGTTCCTTAAAAAGGGAATGCGCCGGTCTGTGCGGCGCATTCCCTTTTTAAGGAACGGTGGCCTACCGAGCCGAGTGATGGCTTCCGATTCGACGGCTGCGCGTTCGAGTCACGAGTCCCGGACACGACGTTACGTTTTACCCTCCAGATGGTCGTCCACCTTGCCGTTGTGAGGGGACTCAGTAGCTGAAAGCTAAGAGGCGCACAAGGTGGGAAACCGGGCTTGCCAGGCTTCTAATCCGTAATCCCGCGTCAGCGGGCTCGGGGGTCCTTTCCGCAAGAAAGGGGCCGCATGGAAGATAACCACTATAAAAAATCACCTCAGCCTCTGGTGGTGAACTCGGTGAGGGCTTTATCACCGGCTTTGGGGACCTCGAGACGGTGGCGTGACCGTGCTGAGGGAGGGGAAACGGAGAGGGATTGTCTATCGGGCAGAGGCAGAGATGAGGCTTGGAAAGGCCGCCGTTGTCGGGTAAACCTATGGTAGGGAGCCCAACGAGAGTGGCCTGACAGTGCATAAGGTGCAGTACCCACGTAAAAAAAAGATATCATTTAGTTAAGCTACCCAACTTCAGCTTACATAACAGAAAGTCAGTTGCACTGTATGTTGGAGACCTTATTTTTATTGTTTTGTCCTTAATTCGAAGTCGGGTTTTGATTTTTTTTAATTTTCGATAAAGGCTACTTCTTATTATATATAAGTAATGCGTATAAGCATGCAACACGTTACCTACCGCTGCGCTGTCCAAAATCTACACTTAAATAGACTCTGCTATGATTCTCTTCTGTTCAGCAACAGACTTCCCTGGTCGTCCGTTCAAGTGTAGACTTTTGCTCAGCGATTGGTAGGTAGTCCGAAAATACATATAATAAAATCGTAACTCAGCGGTGTCTGTTTTTTGGAAGATATAAAAAAAATATAAATTGGAGGGGTACCTATTAACGCAGTAGAACCTATTTCTCTGTTTTTCTGGTTGTCTGTTTGTCTGTTTATCTGTTTGTGTGTGCCTTTGTGCCCGCTAATCTCAGAAACGGTTTATCCGATTTTGACCAAATTTGGTATGCAGATAGCTTTGTACCCCGATTAACATATAGGCTATTTTTTATACGGATATTTAGTCCGGTTATCCGGATACAGTGTTTTTTCTGCTTTTACTTAATTAGTATGAATGTTGTATTGAAGAAGTATGTTGAGTGGAATCAATACATGATTAACCGAATATCCGGTAGGTAATTAAAAAACCGGATATCCGGCAGGTATTAAAAAAAACCGGATAAGTATTTAGAATTTCTTAAAATACCGTATACCTATGTCTTTTCATATATCCGGATCCTTCGGAAATACGGAAATTCTTTATAATGGTTGTTTTTAACCGACTTCAAAAAAAAGAGGAGCTTCTCAATTCGACCCGCATATTGTTTGTATGGGGATATGTTCACGCCGTACTCCGGCATATGAAGTCCGATTACGATCATTCTTTTTAGATTTGGAAAGTGAGAGTCCCGAGTTGGTCCCACACATTGTTGGTGAAGATCTGATGAGAACCTTTGGAATAATGAGCAGAATATCATTCCACAATGCAGTAAAATTACGAATTTTTGGACTTCCATCAATAGAGTCGGCTTATAAAGAACTAGGTACAAATTGATGGACCACCTGGAACCACCTTCTCATCAGAAAACTCCTCAATGATTAAACTTACGGTTGCAATTTTGATAATTTTTAGTGGCAGTCGAAAATGCACTAAGTAAAAAGGAAAAGAAAATATAGCTCAAATCGGGCAGTTTTAATGGGTAGATACAGATGGCATGTAGTTTACGAGGTACGGTGTCAGCTGCAGAAGAGTGTGGATTCCGAGTCTAGGGTACCGCTTTCGAATCACGGACCGGCGCATTCCCATTTTAAAGAACGAACGGTGGCCTAGCGAGCCGAGTGACGGTTTCCGATTTGACGGCAGCGCGTTCGAGTCCAGAGTGCCTGGCACGACGTTACGTTTTACCCTTCAGTTGTGCGTCCACCTTGCCGTGCTGAGCCGGGGGCTCAGTAGCTGCAAGCTAACCCGTGACCGTAACCGCGTAAGCGGGCTCGGTGGTGCTTTCCGCAAGATAGGGGCCGCGTGGAAGCTAACCACTATTAAAAATTTCCTTAGCCTCTGGTGATGAACTCGGGGGGGTTGGGGGCCTCGAACCGATGGTGGGATCGTGCCGAGGGAGGGGAAACGGAGAGCGGTTGTCTTTTGGGCAAAGATGAGGCTTGGAAAGGCCGCCGTTGTCTAGGTTGATGGATGTAGTCCATGAATTCCCACTGGCCTCGACACTTGTGGGACACCGAGGGAGTTTAGTTGATAAACATATGGTAGGGGGCCCAACGAGAGTGGCCTGACGGTGCATAAGGCATATATAACAGACTAGCTGCGTCTCGCGGTTTCACCCGCGTAAGTTCTTGGGAATATCGGGATTAAAAGTAGCATATAGCCCTTCACAATAAATGGACTATCCAACACTGAAAGATTTTTTTAAATCGGACCAGCGGTACCTGAGATTAGCGCGTTCAAAGAAGTAGCCTTTGTCGAAAATATAAAAAAAAAAACCCCCGACTTCGAAAAAACGACAAAACAATAAAAATAAGCTCTCCTACATACGCAGTACAACCGACTTATCTATCTATTCTATTACTATTATAATCTATCTTCTATTATCTTCTTCTTCTATTATTGTAAAGCGAAAGAGTTTGTTTGATTTTCTGTGATGTTATTGCAGATGGTTATTTTAATAAGAGATTTATAAATTCCTTAGGGGATTACGTTGCACTCTTTAAAAGGGATTATTCCCAACGTCCACTACATAACGTCGCACACTGTGTCACGTAGGAAAGTCACCTTGAGGAGGTGACTCCTACTTTAACCTACCTGCCTGTCAGATGAGCTAATTGGAAATGAAACAAGCTAGTAGGTGACAAAAAATATAAGTTTTAATTATAATAGAAACAAGGAGACAACAACAATTTATCTAAGTTCCTACTTATAGTTTTTTATATTAAATTAATTAAGATAAGTTAAGTTTAAGTTTAATATTGTACTTTTAAGAGACAGTTATTTTAGTTAAATTGATCAAGAAGTTAAATTTAATTCGTTGAGCTAAGGGTTCGTGGTGGTTCGAGCCTTTCTGGCCAGCAACAGATACCTCCAAGTACAGAGATGTTAGGTGTACTTATCTCAAGGTCCTCGTCATCTTTATGGTTGGGTGGCTATAGGGTCGGTCACTCCTTCCTTCATCCCATGAACATCATCTCCGGGGCCTTATCTGGAGGCATTATAGTAGGCGGGGTGTGGACCGCGTGGGTGTTCCCAGTAATGGGAATAAACTTTGTAAGTTAGTTTATGCTGATTGTTATTAAGAAAATTTATAATAGGTCACATCGTGACTGTTCGCAAGAAAGTCTAGGAAAAAGTCGCGAGTCATGGCCGTTGTTGTATTTTGAAAGATCAACGTCAAAAATATTATTACTGTCAGTCTAGGCGCAGTCGCAGAAGCTTTTTCCTATTCAGCCCTTCATGCAGGGTGAGGATTTTTTATATTTAAGATATATTTTGAGTTAAGGTCGTTCAAAATATTAATCCTTTGTTTATTAATAAATAATTATGAATAATTTAAATCTATATGAACATTAGTAGTGGTATTTCTATTTTTATTTGATTTATTCTGTTGGTGAGGAATTTATGTTAATGGCAACTGTCGATTTTATTTTAAAATATCTATTTCCCAAACAGCAACACTTTCATTGGTTCTCTGTCTTTGCTGTGCTATTGTTCGCTAGATGGCGCTACTCGTATCAAAATGAAGTATACCTTATTATTTAAGATCTTCTAAACAAATAAGAAAAAAAGGCCTTTGCCCTGTAGTGGGACAAATTAGGCTTAAAATAAAATAACTATGTAAATATATATGTATATATGTTACAACTGGTGGACGTTGACACATTTTATTTATTTTAGTCGCAACGTCCCCCAGTGGGAGACGTTGGGAATGAAAAAATAATTAAATAATTAATATACGAAGACTGATTTTATATATTGATTTAATTTCAATTCCAAACAAAATAATGAATGAATGAATGAATTGACCAGCTTGAGCTTGAATGAATTGAGCTGTAATATTTTTTTCGGGAAAGATACATCATTATACAATGATACATGACAACTAGGTTCTCTTATTAATTAATGATATTCAATAATAATAAACAACAGGAAAATCATGATTTCCAATTGTTGGAGGTTGGGAATAAAATCACTATCTTTTTTTAAATTTCATTCCCAACGTCCACCTGTTGGGGGACATTTTCAGTGGTGGTTGTCGGGAATGACCTAACTACGTATCTCCCTCTGTTATTGTTCCCAACGTCCCTTACTGAGGGACGTACCGACTAAAACAAAAAAAATGTGTTAACGTCCAACAGTGGGGGTCGTTATGTGGTGGACGTTGGGAATAATCCTTTAAAAGTGTTATTGCCTAATCATTATAAAGTTCCTAATGTCGTTAATGACTAAGATGATAGTTTGATTAAGTCAAAGCTTTTGTTGATTTTCCGTAATGTTATTGCAGATGGTTATTTTAATAAGAGATTTGTTGATGTTTGTTGATTGTGATAGCAAACATTAAATGTGTAATTGCGTATTTTTAATAAAGTTCCTAATGTCGAGCTATTATATATAATAGAAATACTGGTATAACTTAAAAATATAACAGTAAAAGTAATTGTAATTAAAAGTTCCTAATGTCACTGATGGTTATTAGTTATTTATTATACAACAGATTTTTTTTAATTACCTGTATTAGTTTGTAAGAAATACTTAGGTAACTTGTTAGATTAACAAATTACCAGTTGGCTGTTTGTGTTTTGGCTAACTTAAAGTTTAATTTGGATTTATGCCAAGAAATGACTTTATAATGATTAATTGTTCTTTTTTTTTTTTAATCCTTTGTACTATTCTAATTAACTTAGGAAATGTTGACTATGGTTCAATGAGTACTATACTGTTCAAACAATATCAGGAGGAGGAGGGTTTCTGCGGTTCGTTTCGATACGACATCGATACTGTCATAACGATGGTTCTACTGTCACCCTACTATCAGAATGTGACAGTAGAATCATCGTTATGACAGTATCGATGTCGTATCGAAACGAACCGCAGTAACCCTCCTGGTTCAAACAGTACCACGGGTGGTACACAATGAACCATTTCCCATTTTTTTTAAATCCTTTTTATCTCTGAAACCAATGAAGATACGTCAGTTTCTATAATACCAAATAATTTCTAGATATATTTTTACAATCTTCATGAAATAATATGCGCAAGACTTATAGAAAACGAGTTATATCCCTTCAAACTTTAGGTGGTTCATTGATGCCCACCATACCTTACATTATTTTAGTACTGTTGTATCAGAAACATGTACAAATACAAAATGTGTCATAAACAACGTGCAAAGAAAAGTAGTGTTTTTCATTCTTTTTTAATAATCCAAACATAAATATGCTCAATCAATCGGCACAGTGTATGTTATTGGAAGAAAACGACATTGTAGGTACTATGTAGGCGTAATGACTAATGACTGCATCGGCATATGCTCATTTAATTACAAGCTTAGAAATACAATAGCTTTTAAATTAACTCAAACTAAAAATATTTGTCTTAGAGATATACCGATAGAAGTAATCTATCTATACATATAATAAAATCGTAACTCAGCGGTGTCTGTTTTTGGAAGATATAAAAAAAATATAAATTGTATGGGTATCTATGAACGCAGTAGAACCTATTTTTCTGTTTTTCTGGTTGTCTGTTTATCTGTTTGTGTGTGCCTTTGTGCCCGCTAATCTCAGAAACGGCTTATCCGATTTTAACCAAAATTGGTATGCAGATAGGTTTAGACCCCGATTAACATATAGGCTATTTTTTATCCGAATATTTTGTCCGGTTATCCGGATAAAGTGATTTTTCTGCTTTTACTTAGTTAGTTTGAATGTTGTATTGAAGAAGTATGTTGTGTGGAATCAATAGGTACATGATTAACCGGATATCCGGCAGGTAATTAAAAAAACCGGATATCCGGCAATTCCTAAAATAACGTATAGGTACACTTATGTCTCTCCATATATACGGATCTAGGGCATGCAATATCGGAAGGTTTTCAATCTCGGGACGATATCGATATTAAGAGCTCAATCCCGGGATCCCGGGATTGATACTGAGATTTTAGATATCGTTAAAAAGGCGAATTTAATACAATAAAAATGTGTTAAATTTAAAATATTTAATATATTTAAGACTCTAGTGGTTTCATTACGTAAATAAGTTACCCCGAGGGCCGTCCACCCATCATTTTGGAAATATGGCGGACAAATACCCTAAACCCGAAAATGTCTAAACTTTCGCGCCAAATTCTAGGCGCACCACTAAAATGATGTTAGCAGAAAAAAATTGCATGCGAGCTTGTATAAAAAATAATTGTCTTAAAAATTGCAATGAATCACGTTACTTTTATTGTTTTAAACATTTTACCAATTCACTACGCTTCTAAATCTTTACAGATCTCTTCCTCAGGGGTAGACTAATTTGGGTTTAATTTTAATAGTTCTATACAATCATTCCATGAGGAAAAATATAGCTAAAAACCTTAATTTATACCCAAATAGTAAATTGCTCAAATCTCGATATCGGATCACTCAATCCCGGGATTATAATATCGAACTTTTGCGTCCGAGATCCCGGGATTACGATATCCCGGGATCCCGGGATTCATGCCCTATACGGATCCGTCTGGGCATACGGATATTCTTTATGATGCTGTTTTAACCGTATGTATGTGGATATGTTCACGCTGTACTCCGGCATGTGAAGTTCGATTTCGATCATTTTATTTGGAAGGTGAGAGTCCCGAGCTGGTCCCATAAAATCTTGGTGAAGATCTGATGAGAACCGTCGAAATGATGAGCAGAATAGCATCCCACAATGCTGTAATATACTAAATTATGGACTTCCATCAATAGAATCGGCCTATAAAGAACTAGGTACAAGTTGATGGACCACCTAAGATAACCTTCTCATCAGAAAACTCCTCAATGATTTAAGTTTCAGAAGTTAAGGTTCCTAAGGCAAATTTCATGTCTCTGAGTAGATAGGTGGTATACCTAATATTGTCGCGTCGGGGGACGCGGGAATGTTAGGTACTTGAAAGGTTAGGTTACCATCAACTTCTGTGACACATTCCCGAGTCCCCCAACATACCTACTCACATAAATTTGCAGAAAAATCAATCAACCAAAAAAAAAATACATTGAAATCGGTTCATCCGTTCGTGAGCTACGATACCACATACAGACCCACAGGCAGACACGTCAAACTTATAACATCTCTCTTTTTCCGTCGGGTGTTAAAAAATATCATAGGTCTTGTTTCAAAAACGGTATTCCCAACAATATTCCCGCAATCAATAACGTACTTTGAGAATATTAAAGTTTATAGTAGGTACCTATCACATACCTACCAGTATCATTTATCATTAAAAGACTTATAAAACCTGCGAAATAAACGTATTATCATATTATCATCTTATTTTTATCTGTATTTCTCAGATTCTCTTTACTTACCTAAAAAGTCAAGTAATTTGAAATTAGAAACTGATATCCCATCAGCAAAAAAAAAAACAATCAAAGAGGTTTGAATCGATTTCTAAATTTTCGAAAGTAACTTGAATTCAAAAATGGAATTTACTACCTGCTAGAAAGTCTTCTTAAGCCCTGCAGTTTTTAGCATTTTTTTCATCGAAATTTCGTATGTAATGCGATTTTTTGGCGATATTAGCGATTTCTTGCGATTTGATTGTTTTCTTTTTCTTATTATTGCCTCGGTTGTTATTTTCATTTAGTTTTCTTTGATTGTTATTGTAAAATAGTTGTTCAATTTCTTTTGGTCTGATTTTCTTTCGTCATTTTTAGTGTAAATTAGTAAGTTAGATATTTGATTTAATAAGGTTAATAGTAGGTACCTATAGTTATTTGTAAAAGTTTGTAGATAGTAAGTACCTAGATATGGTTTTAGTAGTTTCTGTATTAAAGTAGCTTATAATAATTCTACATAAATAATTATTATACGGTAGTAGAATTACGTCGATAGAGGTTTTCTTATTTGTATTATTTATTTAAACTATACAAGCATAAAATTGGGTAATAAAAATGCCTAGGAAAAAATCGACCCTGTCCCAATATAGCATACGTGCTAAAAGACTGAGACAAATGCGATCACAGGAATCTGAAGAAGATCGTAATGCGAGACTTGAGGAATCTCGCGCCCGTCAGGCCAGTATTTACGCTGCGGAGACTTCGGCTCAGCGTGATTCTCGGCTGAGTTTACATAGTTCTCGAATGCAGGCTTCTAGATCTCGACAGACCAGCGATCAACGTGAGGCACGTTTATCCGCCAATCGGGAACGTCAAGCCCTGTCCCGTGAGTGTGAGACATCTACTAATAGAGCATCCCGCTTGAGCTTTCAGAGAACCCGATCAGCGAATGCTAGATCTCAGGAGTCCCTTGAAGCACGTAATGTGCGTTTAACAGCCGATCGCGAGGCTCATGCACTGTCACGTGAGTCTGAGACTTTCACAGATGAAGAATATCGCTTGAGTTCTCAGAGATCTCGGACGGCAGAAGCTCGGTCTCAGGAGACTCCTGAACAACGTGACGCACGTTTAACAGCCGATCGTGAGGCCCATACTCTTTCACTTGAGTCTGAGACTTTTACTGACAGAGAATATCGCTTAAGTTCTCAGATATCTCGGACGGCAGAAACTCGATCTCAGGAGACTCCTGAACAACGTGAAGCACGTTTAACAGCCGATCGTGAGGCTCATATACTGTCACGTGAGTCTGAGACTTACACTGAATGGGAATACCGCTTAAGTGCTCAAAGATCTCGGACAGAAGAAGCTCGATCTCAGGAGACTTCTGAACAGCTTGAAGCGCGTTTAACAGCCGATCGTGAGGCTCATATATTGTCACGTGAGTCTGAGACTTACACTGAATGGGAATACCGCTTAAGTGCTCAAAGATCGCGAACGGAAGAAGCTCGATCTCAGGAGACTTCTGAACAGCGTGAAGCGCGTTTGACAGCCGATCGTGAGGCTCATATACTGTCACGTGAGTCTGAGACTTACACTGAATGGGAATACCGCTTAAGTGCTCAAAGATCTCGGACGGAAGAAGCTCGATCTCAGGAGACTTCTGAACAGCGTGAAGCGCGTTTGACAGCCGATCGTGAGGCTCATATACTGTCACGTGAGTCTGAGACTTTAATTGATAGAGAATGTCGCTTGACTTCTCAAAGATCTTGGACGGCAGAAGCTCGGTCTCAGGAGACTCCTCATGAACGAGAAGCGCGTGTACGTGCTGATCGCGATGGTCACGCAGTATCGCGTGAAATTTGGCGCGAAGAAACTGTTGACCAACATCAATCTCGCTTTGATAGTGTAATAGATAGGATGTCTATTTCGTCGGAAGATTCTGAGAGTGGGGCTGCAACTAGCATTCTTCCGTGGATCAACAAGGAGAATTCAGGCTATTTGTACTCGCCTAGAATAAATTACGCGATGTATGACTGTAAGCTGCAATTTTTGTGATGCTCTAAAATGGAGAAGAGAACCAAATGGTATCTGCTGTTCGGGTGGAAAAGTTCTCATTAAAAATTTCCACGATCCCCCAGACTTTGTTAAAGGACTACTTAATGGTGAGCATCCACAGTCGAAACATTTCTTAGATAATGTCCGATCATATAATAGTGCATTTCAAATGACATCTTTTGGGGCAAAACAAATTACAGAGGGGCCATTCATGCCAACCTTTAAAGTGCAGGGCCAAGTTTATCATCTTATTGGATCTTTACTTCCTCAAAATGAGCCAAAATTTCTACAAATTTATTTTGTATCTAATTACAACGAACAAGCTAAAATTCGAAATAGAATTTTTCCTCAATTAGAAATCCATCTTATATCTCAACTTCAGGAAATATTACATCAAATTAATCCATACGTGACAAGCTTCAAAGCAGCCTTGGCCTCTTTTCCAGAGGGCCAAAATAATGAGTACAAAGTCATTATTAAGGCTGACAGACGTCCTCCGTCGGAACATCGCGGAATACACAATGCTCCCGTTACTTGACGAAGTGGCTGTGATCTTAGTGGACCAAGAATGTGACAGAAGTGACAGAAGAAACACACCGAGCATACGATGCCCTACAGCAGTGGTTCCCTAAGTGGGGGGCGCACCCCCCAGGGGGGGCGCAGAGACCTTTCCAGGGGAGCGCAGGCCACACGGGATCGCTGAGAGAATGCTTACTTACTTACCTTTTGTATGACTTTGTAAAACTTCAATAAGCAATAAGAATACTTATTTTGTTATTATTTTTTTTTTATTCAGACCTGATAATCTGGACTGGAGGACGGGGGGGGGGGGGGGCGGATTTTTTTTTATGGTCGAAAGGGGGCGTGGCTCAAATAAGTTAGGGAACCTCTAACACCCCCTAGGCTAACAAATTATAACAAAAAAATATCTGCCTTACAATTTTACTCCTACCAAATGCAAATACGCCAAAATAGTTTTATTTACTTACAGGATTTAGAGGTTTGTTTAGCCAATTAATTGTAGACATGTACGCAAAAATAGAAACGGAGAGGTTAGTTTACATACGCACTAACCAGACACGTCTACGTGCTGAAGATTACGTGCATTTGCGAGACGCAATGCAACAAGATGATAACGTGGAAAACATGGGTCAATTAGTAATCTTACCATCAAGTTTTACCGGTGGGCCGCGGTACATGCACGAGCGTACGCAAGACTCCTTTTGTTATGTTCGTAGATTCGGCCGGCCCGACCTTTTCATCACTTTTACGACTAATCCAAAGTGGATTGAAGTTACACAAGCACTGTTTTCAAACCAGGCCTCTTACGATAGGCATGACATTATAGCTCGGGTGTTCACCTTAAGCTGAAACTGTTGATTGACCTAATAACTAAACAAAAAGTTTTCGGGTCATCACTATGTTATATGTATAGCGTAGGGTGGCAGAAAAGAGGCTTGCCGCATGCCCATATACTACTGTGGCTGAAGGGAAAAATTAGGCCCGATGCTATCGATACTATTATAAGTGCCGAATTTCCCGATCAGAACCAGGATCCCATTTTACATGAGATTGTTAAGACTCACATGGTTCATGGGCCATGCGGGGCTTTGAACAGCAACTCTCCATGTATGCAAGAAGGTCGCTGCTCTAAAAAATATCCACGAGCACTCTCAGACCAAACTGTTTCGGGAGAAAACGGATATCCATTGTATCGTCGGAAATCAACCCAACACGGTGGCTTTTCAGCTAAAATTAGATTACGCGGTCAAGAAATTGATATAGATAATAAATGGGTGGTACCTTATTCACCCGTGCTATCTAGAACATTCAAAGCACACATAAATTTAGAAGTATGTAACAGCATCGAAGCTATAAAATATATATGTAAATATGTAAATAAGGGCAGTGACCAGGCCACAGTGGGATTAACAAATAGTAACGATGAAGTTACAAAGTTTCAGTCGGGTCGCTATATTAGCTCTTCCGAAGCTGCTTGGCGTATTTTCAGCTTCCCAATTCATGAAAGATATCCGCCCGTAATCCATCTTGACGTCCATCTTGAAGGTGGGCAAAGGATCTACTTTAATCCAGATAATTTGACGGAACGTTTAAGTAACCCGAGACAAACCACATTGCTTGCGTTTTTTCAACTTTGTGAGAGAGAACCTTTTGCTAAAACACTTCTGTATCACGAAGTTCCATCATATTATTCTTATAATAAACAACAGGGTGTTTTTAATCGCAGAAGACGTGGAACAGCTGTTGATGGCGAATCAGATATTTTTAAGGAACATGTGATCGGTAGAGTATATACTGTGCATCCGAATAACTCTGAATGCTTTTATTTGCGTTTACTTCTATTATGTGATCTGTGCTTCTGCACACTGTTCGAGGACCTACTTCTTTTGCCGAGCTCCGAAGAGTTGATAACATTGTGCATAATACTTACCAAGCAGCTTGCCGAGCGCGTCACCTACTTGATAGTGATCAACATTGGGATGACGCTTTGTCCGAAGCATGTATTAGCGAAAGTCCACGTAGGTTGCGTCATTTATTTGCAGTCATGCTGTTTTTTTGTGCTCTTTCTGATGCTGCTCAACTTTGGCACAAATATCAAAATAAATTGGCTGAGGATTTTTTCCGGCACACACATTTAGCTAATAATAATGAAATTATTAACATATTTCGTGAAAGTTGTTTCAATCGCCGCTAACTGACCATTCAAGATATAGTAATATCGATTGGAGGTAATCCAATCTCTCAATATGGCTTGCCAGAACCATCATCCGAAGGTGAACGCATTAACAGAGATTACTCAAGAGAAATAAACTATGATCCTTTGGAACTGGCTGAAACTTTGCAAAACGATGTGTCGAGATTAACTGATGAACAAAATATAATATTTGAACGTGTGTGCCACAGCGTTGAAAACGGTTTAGGAGAAATGCTGTTTTTAGATGCTCCTGGTGGCACGGGAAAGACTTTTATTACCAAAGCCACTTTGGCTAAAGTACGAAGTCAGAACAAAATAGCTCTCGCTGTTGCCTCATCTGGCATAGCAGCTACTTTATTACCAGGAGGAAAGACAGCTCACACAATGTTTAAGATCCCACTCAACATCGAGACTACAGAAGCCCCTGTGTGTAACATATCTAGAAACAGTGATAAAGCCAAGGTTTTATTTGATTGTAGCCTTATTATATGGGACGAATGCACAATGGCCAACCGTAAAGCTATAGAAGCAGTAGACAGAACGTTAAGAGATATCAAACGAAACGAACAACCTATGGGTGGGATAACAATACTATTTTGTGGTGATTTTCGCCAGACCTTACCTGTTATCTCACGTGGAACAAGAGCTGACGAAGTTAGAGCATGCTTAAAAAGTTCCAGTCTGTGGCGCTATATCACCCCTATCCATTTGACAGTGAATATTCGCGTCCATATCGGAGACAATAATGATGCACAGGAGTTTTCTGATAAACTTCTCGAGATAGGCAACGGTACTTATCCACATGAACATGAAACGGTAGTTCTACGTAATAACCTGTGTTGTACAGTGACATCTATACAAGACCTCATATCTTTTGTTTACGGGGAGGCTAACCAAATAGCAAATTATGGAAACTCCTGGCTTTGCGAAAGATCTATTTTGACCCCACGCAATGATCAGGCAGCAGTAATAAACGCTCACATTCTAAGTGCTTTTCCGGGGGACAACGTAGAGTACATCTCGATCAACAGAGTTACGGATCAAGATGACTCTACTAACTACCCCGTTGAATTTTTAGAATCGCTGAGCACCCCTGGTCTGCCTGCTCATAAAATAAATTTAAAAGTCGGCGTACCCATCATGTTACTAAGGAATCTAAGCCCACCGAAATTATGTAATGGAACCAGATTAAAAGTGACGAATTTACAACAGAACGTGATAGAAGCTGAAATTTTAACAGGTTGCGGTGCAGGTGAGAGTGTTTTTATACCTCGCATCCCCCTCATTCCAAACAAGTTTCCGTTTAGTTTTAAACGAGTTCAATTTCCAGTGAGCTTATGTTACGCTATGACCATTAACAAAGCACAGGGTCAGACGCTGAAAGTTGCTGGTGTTGATCTAAGTGTTAGTTGTTTTTCGCACGGTCAACTGTATGTCGCTTTGTCACGTGTTAGCAATCCCAGGACTCTCTGTGCTTTAATTCCTGACGGATTTACACGTAATGTCGTTTACAGAGAAGCTTTGCTCTAAATAAATAAAAAATAATTATATAGGCAATCCAAAAAAAATATAAAATAAAAATCATAAAAAAACTTTTTTTTTTAAACTTATCACTTTGAATGATATCTTTCACAACACTATAATAGTGTTATACAAGTACCTATGTAAATTAGGATGCTGACTTATGTTGACAATTTATTTATGTTTTGAAGGAATTATCGATTTTTTGTTTAAGTAGTTTATGTTTGTTTTGTTGTTTATTTAAAATATTAGTTTTTTTATTTAAAGAAGTGTACACGAACAAAGTCGCGGGCACAGCTATTTATTATAATAAAATTGTAAATAAAAGATGTCTGTTATTGGAAGGAAGGTACTGGAAAGAAACTAATTTTATTAACGCATATTTAAACAGACTACTATGATTCTCTTCTGCTCAGCAACAGTATACTTACCTGATTGTCCTTTAAGTCTAGACTTTTGCACAGCGATAAGTAGGTGTTCAAAAAACGCTGACGAAGTCGCGGGCACAGCTAGTGTTAAATAATATTATATTCAAAGTTGTTGGATAAGTCGAGTATTTACCGCCCGGTGGCGACATTACTGACATCCGTAATATTGGCCACTATCGGGCTCATTGTCGCCGTGGTGCGCAATGGAAATGTTACGATAATCTCTAGATAATCTGAATAATTTTGTTACCAAAACTCCAAATTCACTAATAACTAATTAGTACCCAGATTGTACCATATAATGTATTATGGACGAACCCAGGGAAGTACAGACCGTACAAGGCGCTGCCGCGCCTTCAGTACTGCCAGTCAGTACTGCCCTGGGCGACCGTTTAAGTGTGGAATTTTGCACAGTGGGAGGTAACGCAGTATTGACCACCAGGTCGAAAGCGTTGGGCTTGTTCAGAAAAAAGATCATCAAAATGTAGTGCAACCTTCATCCACTGCGTCCTGAAGAACACATAGCCAGACAGATAAGGAGTAATTTGAAGAGAAAAGCGGAACAATCTATGAAAAGCCCATCACAAATTATCCAGATATCCAGGCATGTAAACAGCAGGTACCACATAATGCAGCACCTTATATTCCAAATAATGACGCTATGCGTATGATAATAAGTCGATCGCGATTAAAAAACTTCTCATCAATACCAAAGGAATTAGGTGCAGTATAATACTCTGACATATACAGCGTGATCAAAAATAAGAAATTTTTGATTGGTTATTTTATTAACTACAGAAAACGAAAGTGTTTTCGTTTTCAGTACCGAAAAAGGTAGAAACATACTAGCCCGCACGCATCACACGCGCTACGCGTACTATTCAACGGGGATGAGTTCATGTGCATATTTGTCACGTAAACTTAAACGCGTTATAACGTCATAACGCGTTCATCGGTTCGGATTTCCGATTCGGAGAGTGATGAATTTGAAGATGATTTATTGCGTTTCTTATTTCTTAATAAATATTTACGCATCAAAAGAACCAAAAGAAAAAAGTCAAAAGAAGATATTCTATCCACCCAATAAACAAAGAAAGAGAATGGTATGGGGAATACAACTCTTTGTTTAACAAACTGGAATCAGACGGAGAGCGAATTTCTATCGCGATAATATAAAACATCGCGATAGGATTAATGCTTTGGCTACACGTGTCGCGACACCGCCTTGTTTTTTTATTTTTATTGCATGTTTTATTTCTTAATGAATATTTACGCATCAAAAGAATCCAAGGAAAAAACCAAAAGAAGATATTCTGTCCACCCAATAAACAAAAAAAGAGAATGGTATGGAGAATACCACTCTTTGTTAAGCAAACTGTAATCAGACGGAGAGCGAATTTTTAAGTAACTTTCGTATGTCCAAATCACAATTTGAGGAGATTCATAGTTTTATTAAATGTGCCATTAAAAAAACATACCCATTTTTGGAAGAAAGTTTAAAAAAATGATTATAAAATGAAGATCAAAAGTCCATAGAAAGCGTTAAATGATCTGAAAGGAGACTGAGCGCTAGGAAAAAGCCGATCTTCTTTAATGATAATGAATGAAAATCTTGTACAATTAGAGAGCACAATAAACTCCATTAACGAAAGCTTATTAGAACTCAGGAAGTTGTTAGAATAGTTCTTAGATTTTACGCTAGATTTAGCGACAAATTCTATAAATTGGTAATACTGCACATTGGTCTCACGCGTCGAACGGCGTATGGTTACCCCCACTATCACTCGCCGATCTGAATTTTAACGTTTGGAGTTCCGCGCGTTAATACGTCGCGCGTGATACCTAGTATGTTTCTAACTCTATGAAATTCACGAGTCCAGATATCGTCACGCGCATGTCACGCGTTGTGCGTGTGGCCCGTGCGGGCTAAGTATGTTTCTACTTTAATGTGTTACCCTAATCCATGTACTCAAATGTACGCTATACATAAATTTGTAGGTAATGAAAAAGGCGCTTTAAAACTCATACCATTAGCGTATGACTTGTTAAGTAACAAAACTGCAAATTGTTACCTAATATATTTTTCTACAAATAATTAAGCGACATGTGTTTAATGAATGGCCTGGACTTAAAACCACAAAATGTGTCGACAGATTTTAAGATTGCTGCTACAAAAGCTGTTAAAAGAGTATTTCCGGACAGTTTTCAAAAAAAAACATTGTTATTTTCATCTTCGGCAATCCATTTGGAAACACATACAACGAAGCGGATTTGCAAAGAAGTATGGCACGGATATCAGTTACGCACATGAAATGCGACAAATACCTGCTTTGGCATATTTAAAACCAGATGAAATATGCGAAACATTTCATTAACTTAAAAAACAAGTGCTACCACAGGAAGTGATTCCAATTATTTCTTGGTTTTTGAAGTATAACGTTAAGGGCACTTTTAAAAATGTTACTAGTACGTCAACAAACACTGCCACAAACATATCCAAAAGTGTCATTTATTATTTAATTTTTCATTTCGATTTCATATCAAATTTTCGATTTCAGGTCATAGTAATCGTAATTATTATGTATTCCAACTGGCGAGTTAAAGAGCTCAGAGATGGGCTTAAAAACCATTAAAATGTGGTCCGTCATTACGAGGAAGAAAGGTGGACCTTGTTGAAAGTTAACATTCTTCTGTACTATTTTCTTAAGAATATTTAGAAAGTTTAGATAACTTTGTGCAATATAAATGACAGCCATTGAAAAAAAACGCTAATGATGGAATCTTAT
Source organism: Idaea biselata (assembly GCA_958496205.1). Classification (NCBI taxonomy): domain Eukaryota; kingdom Metazoa; phylum Arthropoda; class Insecta; order Lepidoptera; family Geometridae; genus Idaea; species Idaea biselata. The sequence goes on along the minus strand of OY292396.1, from coordinate 23,643,055 downwards.
GATTATGAATTTTAATTTTGGGTATCCGGAAGACCTAGAAACTGACGACCCTGTCATGAACCTTCCAGTAAACGACGTAGAGTTATTAATGGCGATACAGTATTGTCTGTCTTAAATAAAACACTAATACCTACGACATATTTTTTTGTCGAAAACGGCCTACACACGTCCCTAAAATCAGGGGCGATATCGGCGAAGTAGTGGGGAGGACCCTAGATCGTACCCTAAATTGCCCCGTGTGTAGGCAAATCGGCCCTAATCTGAAATCGAGCGAGGGAGCGAGAAGCGTGGACGAAAATAATTGATCTGTTTAAAGATTTATCTTATTTGTGGAATAAAAATCACAAAGCTTATTTTGACCGAGACATGACATAGGAGGCATACAAAATGCTATTGCAAGTTTTTAATGAAGAGACCGGCAAAAACACAACGTTGGCTGACTTCAAGAAAAAACTCAAAAATATGCGTACTACGTATGGAAGAGAGCTGAGAAAGGTAAGATCATGTAGAATCTGTGTGATGTAATAATAAAGATTAAATTAGCATTTATAGCTATGACAGAAATTTCAACAGCCAGTTTTTGACCCAGACCTTCCTTTATCGTCTTCGGTTCGGTGGCGACGTCGTAAGTGCCAAGACAATTCCAATTTTTTGCTGTTTTGAGAGTGTCGGCGGCATCTCGAAGCAACGAGTAGCCAGTTGAACGGTCGGCTACGTACTGCCTGACAGGGACGTGTGTAGAGCAGTGCCAATTTTATCCCCACCATCGCTGTCCCGATATCGCCTCTGATTTTTAGGGTCGTGTGGCCGCCTTAAAAGTACAATGTTTTCACAGCTTTGAGAAGTACTTAGTTGTTCATTAAGTTACGGGCTTGCATTTTTTTTACTCTTGCTGTGTTCCAATGAACATTGGTAGGTGTACAGTATCTTTTTAAAGAAATACTTTGATGTTCGACTCCTACAACAAATAAAATAATGAAAATTTTAAGTATATTAAGGCGGTGATTCATTGGCGATCCGGCGAGTCAACAGTCCAAATCGTTTTCGCTCGTTGGCTCGTCGACTCGAGTTGTTGATCCATTAGCGCACCAAACAGTCTATTCTCATCGTTCTCATCGTTCTCATCATTTTTTGGACCGCGGACTTGAAATTTCAAGCATGCACAACGAGCCTACGAGCCCATCCGCCGGTTTTTAAGTCCGCAGACTTTTAAGTGCTCCATTGGCGGTTTAGTCCTTTGGCTCGCGAGTTCGACGGTTTTACTCGCCAATGGGTCACCCCCTTTACACTAAAATAGGTAGGACAAAAGTTGTGGTAGAAACACAGATATAAGATGATATAAGCCAATATAAATACAAGCCAAACTTCATAATAGTCCAGCGTTCTTACCTGTGTATAGGAGCATGCCCTGACGAACTTTCAGCTTTTATAAAATAATAACGAAGGTCTGGGGTTCACGGGCTCTTAGCCTATTTCAACGACTATCGCGATAATTAACGATATTTCCTGGCAGTGTGGCCCGAACATAACATCATAGTTCATTAGCGTCAAGATTAAAGCCCGTTACACACGTAGCTATAATATATATTAATTAATATAAATTATAACTAGATATAATATAATGGTCCAGATATATAGATAGAATGCGTGGCATTCGAGCGCGGTTTGCCGGGGCATGTTTGTCGCGCAAACATTCGTTGGTTTATTCCGCAGAATGTTGCTGCCGCGCCGAGCTATATCTGGACACAAATATTCTCTATACAAATATTCAAGTGACCACTCACGCAGCTCTAATATGTCTATGACGTAGCACGGCATATCAATATTATATTATAGCTACGTGTGTGACGGGCTTAAAAAAAAAGTCTTTTTATATCGAAATCAAGTTTAATTTTAATGTAAAGATTATTTTCACTTTTTCTTAGCTTCGGAAGAGGATTGATCATCAGAATTATTTTCAGCAAAGTTTCATAATTAGCACCGGCAATCCAGCTGAAGGTCCACCGCTAACTGCCGCACCACCACCGCCACCCGGCGCACAGCAACCTGTACAAGATTCTGGTGTCAACATTTTCATTACTTGTCTAGGTTGGGAGCTGCTAGAACCACCACCGCCCGATATCCCCGATACGAAGTTGCCGCCGCCACCGGTGAGCGGATTGCGACCTGGGCGTATCCCTGGATGTGCTTCGAAACAATCGGCTTTGCAAGGTGCATCCCAAACACAGGGTGGCGGCGGCTTCCAATGCAAGCAGCCCGGACGAGTGCATTCTTCCTTTACATTTGGTTTTGCTGCTTTGCGAAAACGCCCACCTGGTCCTAATACCATACCGTCGTTTTTGTTAGCAACATCTTTTGTTTCAAAACTAGAAAGAATTGTCTCAATCATCTTGTCATCAAAAACGAACATGGCTTTGCTACCAGGCGAGTTGGAATGTCCTTCACATAAACAGTTTTTATCAGTTACTTGGGTTAGTGGAACAGTTGGTTGTGGAACTTTTCCACTTGAACATAAACAGACACTAGCGGCATTCGGGCCCTGTGGAGAAACATAGGATGTAGGACACTTACAGCAATTTCCTTCTTTGTCCGGCGATATATCAGGCGAAATGCCTTTTAATTCACAGACTATAAATCTTTTGCCAGTGCCAGATTCTGTTGATCCACCGGCACCTCCGCCACCGCCACCTTCAGAGCGCATATGCGCAGCTAGGGGAGCAGGGTCAGCCAACCCTCGGGCTCGGGCCAGCTGGCTCGGAGCGCAAACCGGATCAGGCAGAGTTAAGCACGAAGGTTCTCCACCGCAACCAGTCCTACGGCAATCGTGCTGAAGCCCGTTACGCTTAATGCAGTGACAACTATAGTACATAATTCCACCTCTCAATTCCCGGCTTTTAATCCTCCTAAGCTGATTTTCCTTTTCTGTCTTTTTTTCAGTGCCACCGTCCTCTGTTCTGGAGGTACCTTCTGCAAACCTCCCTTTCTGCAAAAGAGAGATTTTTGCTAATAAATTGTTTATAAAACGTGTCCTGTCCGCCGTAAATTAAAGGGAAAACATATTACCCAAAGACTAAGTGACGGGACATCACAGACGCACAATATCGCACTACCATTGCGATATCAAATCGAAGTCGCTGAATCGTGTGACGTAGGTCTTGCCAGGAGGAGGGCGGCGCACGCACGGCGGACAGGGCGGCGGACAAGGCCGAGAGCAGCAAGGTCCGGACCGACACAAATATCGGATCGACCCCTGCTGGAAGAACTGGCAATCCTGCAGCCCATTACGCTTGAAGGCAGATCGCGGCAGGCAGTGAAGCTGTAGGTACATGACCAAATATTAAACTTCACAATTAAGCTATATTCGACGATTCGTAATGACTGATAGTAGGTAGTATGTCCTATGAGACTAAGCTCTCGGAAACGATATTAAACGATTACAAAGTTCTGATCGTTTTTGAGATTCGTCTCTTAGGAAATACTTATCATGTTCCCCGGTTGCATCCCTCTCGAAACCGGGCTCCGTCCGGTCTCGTAAAAAAACGCTTTTAACTAAAACAAAGTGGGTTTTTTACGTAAAAACTGGGTCTAAGCGCCGCACTCAGTCGTTTAATGGTTACTGAAATATCACTTAGAAGTAACCATTGAACGTCTGGCTGCGACAGTAAGTGAACTTTGTTCTTACCGGTGGACCGCAATCTTCATATTTGTAACAAACCATAGGACCACAAGGGGAACACCTGCAATTGTACGGGTAAATGAGAAATAGAGTGGATAAAACTTACTTTATAACGGAGAATGTAGGCTTTACTTACATTTTGAAGACACCAACAATACAGAGAAAAGGGCAATTCGATTTGTGGATTAGTTACAAAAATTCTAGGTTACATTAACTTGAAATTTAATTACAATTTTATAATTTTTTTTAGAAAAATGTTACTATACTTATACAATTTTTAATAAAACAAGCCGAATGAACTGCACACGTTGAAGGGTGAATGAAAAATGCAATTTATTCTTTTTTTGATTGATGTTGTTTTTTTTCAAAAACCATTTTTTTTAGTTGATGGTGGCCAGTTTCTTCTCTAGTTTACTGCAAAAGATATGAACTCATCGGCGGAAACTTAAGGTGCACTCACACACATCAGTCACCGTCAAGTCACCGATGACTGATCGGTGACGGTTTGTGTACGCATCCACAAACACCAGTCACCGTCATGTCGTTCGTCAGTCACGTCGGCGGTTTGACTGAAGCATTGTACACATACATCAGTCACGTTACAGGTTGGTCTGTGATTAGGTTTGTGTCACGCTATAGAACAGATACTGCCCTGGCGGTAGCAATGACGGTAGCACGACGCTGACTGAAATGAGACGTGACGGTCCCGGGTGTGTGGGGATAAAAGTATGACACTTGTATGTAAACATTATTTGACGTGCCTGACCGGTGACGTGACTGATGGGTTACGTGCCGGTGACTGACGTGTGGGAACAAAGTCATACTAGCAGTATAGACACATTTTTTATTAAAACCCTGTCCGGTGACGTGACTTGACGGTGACTGGTGTGTGTGAGTGCACCTTTATCTGATGGTGGCTTGAAATCTCTGTCATCATTCCCAGTATCGAGCCTGTATCTATGTTTTGAAATTTAAGTTTTATCTTGTCTGGCATCCAAGCATTGCTAATTCACACCATCATGTCACTTCACCTGCTTGCAAATGGCTCTATGAGATTCTGCGTGTGGATTAGGACAGTGAGTACAGCATGCCACTTTAGCTGGCACACACTGCGGGGCTGGTAAAATTGTGCAAGGACCAGAGTTCTGGCATCCTGTTCTCTTGCAGTCACTTTGCAGACCATTCCGACGGAGGCAATCGCAATCGGTGTACAGGTTACCTCCCCGTAGTTCCCGGCTTTTGCAGATTTGTAGCGGATTGTTGCCCATTGCGATTACGTTTCTAGAAATGTAATTATTAAGTATTTAAAATTTGAGTTTAGAAATTATCGCAATAATTAAGGTTTCCATTGGCTTAGAATTCAAGTCAGCCTTAAGAGGAAAGTCTACCTGCTTTCTCATACAACAAACATACCTACAGACACACATACACACAAAAATACAAATCTTTCCTCTTTATAATATTAGTGTAGATTAGTGTGGATAAACAACAATTTCACAAACACATAATAGGAAGATAGGTCATCAAACGGCGACACAGCGCTGGTCTTAAGGCCAAAATAACACTTATTTCACGTGTTATTACCTGTTGGCCGAATGAAACCAACAGGGTCCCACAAGACGTTCATAGTCGCCGAGGTTGATACAGTAAACGGTGGCGTAGAACGCTGAGGGGTCATCCAAGGCTGGAGATCGGTTCATGTGAAAAGAAATACAGGAGGCCTTTGCCCAGCAGTGGAACACCACGGGCCAACTCAATAAAAACTCAACTAATCATAATGCGATACTTACTTTAAAATAGTCCGTTGTTTACTTATGAAGAAATAATTGAGCCACTTACAAAAAAATTTGGAACTAAACTTACAAAAATATAATATTTTAAGTACTTGATAATTTTGAGATAATTAGTTATCCGGGCCGAATGGGTTTTTATTTCTAGTTGGCCACGTTACTTAATATTCTATCTATATGGCAACGATAACAATTGCAATCTTATGATAGTATTAAATTATATTGCTTCTATGGCGCGTCAGGTGAAGGTGCGGGTTCGATTCCCGCCGGGTGCAAATATTTATGCTTAAAATAAATATTTGTTGTGGTCTGTTTTTTATGTATCATATGTAGGCACGTATTTACAAAAAAAAGTATAATATGCAGTTGGAGTAGGTACCTATTTGTTGTCTAGATAGAGGCTAGATTGCGGTGGGTCGTCGTGCAATATTCATTTTTTTATAAAGAAAGAAAGAAAGAATGCGATGACACTTGCTGTATAATTAGCTGAATCGTAGCGGGGTAAAAAACGTAGTTAAAGAGATTCTACAAGCAATTCTGCTTTATAGTATGGTTACAATAATTATGCAGCTGGCCCGCAGGGTTTGTCTGATATGTTGCTTAGAAAATCCCGCCCCGTCTCGTGGCGCGCTTAACGCACCGCTGATAGTAGAGAGATGAAATTTGGCAGTGTGTTCCTTAAATGATGATAGCATACATTTCGTAGTAGGTTTTGAAAATCTATACATTTAAAATTCAAAGGCCGATTGAATGACTGAACTATATTTCAACGCACAGCCTAAATCACTGGACACAGGGACATAACATTTGTAGGGTGTGTTCTTTGTGATGTAGGTATCCAGAACGGGACTTCGTGGATAAAACCCAGCTAGTGATATAAATAAATAAATAATCGCACATTTATCAGTAAAGCACGCGACGCATTTTAGAATTCATTGTATATGATGTGAAATCGCGCATGTTTCACCCGCACCGCGCGTACGGTGCGGGTGAAACGTGCGAGGATTTACATCACTAATTACAATGAATTCTAAAATGCGGGGAGTACGGCGCGTGCGTTGCTGATAAATGTGCGATCACCTATTACCTCTCTTTACTGTAAATTTTGAGCCTACGTGTATTCAAGCCTAATCTCAGTATTACAATCTTTTTGATATACCAAAAAGTTTTATGACACTTTCCTAGCTCTTGTAACTGTCACCTTAGAAGATTTGAATATTTTAAAACAGCTGTTCCTTTTCGAACAATCTTTGATTGCAAACCAAACCGAGGTTACTTGTAGCAGACAAAGTAAATCAAAGGTCAGTACACTGAAATCCTTTGCGATATAAACATTAATAAAAACGCTCTAAAAAAAACATTAAAAAACTTTAAAATTAAAAAAAATACATATCCCTATTTTCTTTTCGGTTCCCTGTACTCTCTCCTCTCTTCAAGATGTAAGTTTGTTGATTTGTTTCATATATCTGCCTTCTCCATGGTTTGATAGTTTCTCCTTTGTATTCTATCTAGTTTATTATTCCCAGGTGTGGTGGATGCTGTGGTGGATGCTGCGGTGGCTGTTGCGGCGGATGCTGTGGAGGATGCTGTGGATGCGGCTGTCCCTGCATAACCATTCACACGTGCTGCACCAAGATTTGCTAACAACAATTTGCGCCTTGGGCGCGCAGGCCAACCATGGGACCTGCGCATCCACGCGGACGTGCCTAGTGATGAAGTATACTTCGTGCCGTTCTGTAAAATAAACTACTATAAGTGTATAACTGCTTTTCATTGGTAGTATTCTATTAGCTCATGAGCTGGGTGGCTACGAGGCGAGCTAGAGGTAGGCTGGGCGGCTTCGAGCTAGAGGTAGGCTGGGCGGCTTCGAGCTAGAGGTAGGCTGGGCGGCTTCGAGCTAGAGGTAGGCTGGGCGGCTTCGAGCTAGAGGTAGGCTGGGCGGCTTCGAGCTAGAGGTAGGCTGGGCGGCTTCGAGCTAGAGGTAGGCTGGGCGGCTTCGACGTCGAAAACATTGACGTCACGCCTAATAATCGTGAGCCATTTTACGTCGAATTTCATTGATCCTGACCGCTTTACCATCGCGCGCCAATCCACCGCGAGTCAATCCGCGTCGGGCGTCTTTATGATGCGTGCTGTGACGGGGGTTAGGTTCATATCGACTGAGTAGTAAATGGTCTTTACTAGTAAATTGTCTGGATTGTAGAATGACTCGGGTAGCAAAACGTCCTGATTGCTAATTGCCTGACTCTCAATAGCAAAACGGTTTAGGTTTATATGGACTTGATTGTAAATGGTCTTAAACAGTACATTGTCTAAATTTTAGAATGACTTGAGTAGCAAAACGTCCTGATTGTTAATTGCCATTACGAATCGTCTAGCAAGCACGTTTGTTTGACGCCTTCCAGACTCCCGAACAAGCTGGTTTCCGAAAAGGGTTTAGTACCTTAGACCACAGGGAAAAGAAAAAAAAACTAAACGTTCTGCTACCCGAGTCATTCTACAATCCAGACAATTTACTAGTAAAGACCATTTGCAATCTAGTCAATATTAATCAAGGACTATCAGTTATCCCGTCTTTATACAATCAGGACGTTTTGCTACCCGAGTCATTCTACAATCTAGACAATTTACTAGTAAAGACCATTTACTACTCAGTCGATATGAACCTAACCCGCTGTGACGTGTGGGAATGTCACAGTGCTATCCAAGCACAGTAGGACTGTCTGAAGGGGCTGAAGAACCCCTTCCTTCCCTTCCTTACCGGAAGGTAAGTTGGTGGTGCGGGGCGAGACCTGAATGGCTGTCCTGTTAGTACAGTCTCAACCGCACCCCCAGGAGGGGCACCTGCCACCCCCCCTCTTGGGTTATAAATGTAGGCCTCACAGGTGCCGACCCGGCTCCGGCCCTCGTGAGTAGTTACCGTGCGACTCGTGGGACTACTATGGAATACATTAAAAACCAAACCCAAAAACCAGACGAAGGAGAGAAGAAGAGGGAAAGAAAGGAGAGAAGATGCAGGCGAGAGAAGGAATTGAGAGAGAGGAAGGACTCAGATGGGCACAGCAGCCCGGAAAGGAGTGAGAAGGTGGAGAGGCCTAGGAGCCCAAGAAAGCCCGACGTAGCGGGTGAAGCAGCAAAGGTGAAGGAGCGTCGACTCAGCGTAGTCCTAAATAGGCTACCAGAGACCGCCCTAGACAAGCGAAATGGTAGCGATGCGGACAGTCTGCGTTCGCAACTCTGCCTGTCTGACTCGGCGACAAGCGTCGAGGCGAGTATGCTGTCGGCCTTCAGCGCCAGCAACGAAAGCCTCCGCATGACGTCAGAGAAGACGCCGCAAAAGAGGGCACGCAGTCGCGAGGACGCTGACGATAGCGACGAATGGGGCGGCAAGAAAAAGCCGACAAAGCCAAGGGGCGTGGTCGTCCCGCCACAACCGGCAAGTATGTCGGCTTGGCCGCGGCTAAGCAGAGACAGGTCGAAGCTGAACAGCAGCAGATGCGGCTAGAGGCCGAAAAGGAGATAGAAGGTGCTGCTGCTTCGGCCCGCGAACTTCGGTCGATGTACCTGACCTCGTCGGAACTCCGGGCGAGACCGTCGGCGAGTGGAACGGCCCCTGAGCTGCAGACGCTATCCACTGCTGGACTTAGCCTCAGGGTGGAGACCGACGTACAGTCGATAATGTACGTCGCCAAAAACAGCGGCAACCTGTGCGGGCGATTTCAGAGACATCTGAAAGACGCTGCCGGTAGCCTGCAGGAGGTGGTCCGCGAACTCAGCATGAGGACAGCTTCAGAGGAGGCGGTTGTCCTCCAGGCTGAGAACGCGCAGATGCGTGCACAGCTCTCGGAGGTCCAAAGAGAGCTAGCCTCCCTCAAGGAGCAGATAGAGAGGACTCAATTGAGCCAGCTTGCGACCGCCGGCGCCGAGACTCAATCGGCTTCGGGCCTGAACATGGAGGAGCTTAAGCGCTCGCTACGGATCGACCTCGGCTCGATGCTAAATGCTCGCCTTGAGGAGTTCAGCGAGCGCCTCCCGCCTGCCATGAGGGTCCGGCCGCCTCTTGCGGCTGATAGGGCCAGAGAGGAGTCTGCCGCCACCGGACAGACTGACACCGTCGCCACCGGCAGTGTTGCCACCGGCCCAGGAGCCGCCTGCTCCGAAGGCTGGGAAGAGGAAGAGGGGCCGTAGGGGGAATGCCAACAAGGGCAACCCAGCGGCTAATACTCCTGCCGCTGCCGTCCCTCAGCCGTCGACTTCTGCCCCGTCCAACGAGTGGACGACAGTTGTCAAAAAGGCAAAGAAGGCGCCCAACAAGGCCAACGCCCCGAAGAAGACATCTCCCCAGGAGAACAAGAAGAAGACCCCGAAGCTGCGAGTTCCCAAATCCGCAGCTGTGGTGGTCACTCTTCAACCGGAAGCGGAGAAGAGCGGTCTTACCTACGCTCGAGCGCTGGCGGAGGCCAAGTCCAGAATTGACTGGGTCGGACTTGGCATCCCCGCCATGCGACTTCGCAAGGCTCAGACGGGAGCCCGCATCTTCGAGGTCTCTGGACCCGAGGGAGCAGCAAAGCCTGCTTGCTCAGCAGATCAGGACGACGCTGGGTGATGACTGCGTAACAGTCCACCGGCCCACGATGACTGCGGAGATCCGCGTCTCTGGGCTGGACGACTCAGTCTCCAAGGAGGAGCTGTGGGCGGCTATCGCCGAAAAAGGAGGCTGCTCCATTGAGGCGGTGAAGGTCGGCGACATTCGCCAATCTTCCCGGGGCATGGGCGCTGCATGGGCCCGCTGTCCGGTAGCCGCAGCCAAGAAGATTACCGAAGGCGGCCGAATTCTGGTCGGGTGGGTGTCTGCCAGCGTCACACTGCTGCAGCCCAGGGAGCGAAGGTGCTTCCGGTGCCTTCAGCCCGGACACGTTCGGGCTCATTGCCCGTCCGAAATAGACAGGAGCACACTGTGCTACCGGTGCGGCAAGCCCGATCACGAGGCGAAGAGCTGCTCCGCGACTCCACACTGTCCTGTGTGTGCGGAGGCCGGGCTTTCTGCGGGCCACCAAGTAGGCACCAAAGCCTGCAAGGCCCCAAAGCCTAAAAGAAAGACTGCAGTGGGCGGATCCATACCTCCGACCCCAGCCAGTCCCGCCGCTCCTGTACCCTCTCTGGAAGCGATGGACGAGGCGGTTGGAGATGTCGTGGGTCCGTAATGGATCAAGCCCGGACTCACCACATCCTGCAGCTGAACGCCAATCATTGCCACATGGCGCATGACCTGCTCTATCAGGTCATTGCCGAGTGGGGGATTGAGTTGGCGGTAATATCGGAGCCACTCTACGTGCACAGTAGAGGAAGCTGGCTAGCGGACACGGCAACCCCACCGCTGGTCGTACTCGTCCCTACCAGCAGCCTGTGCGTGCCACCCCTAGCGCCCATCGCCCGCGGCGTGGGCTTCGTCGCGGCACAATGGCGAGATGCAGTCGTGGTCGTGGTGTACTTCTCACCGAACCGACCTGACTCCGAATTTACGGTCTTCCTTGACGAGGTTGGGTACCTTTTGGACCGGATACAACCTCGTCCGGCAATCGTCTTGGGATACCTAAATTCGCACTCGACCAGGTGGGGCAGTGCACGGCCGAACTCCAGGGGTCGGCTCCTCGGGAGCTGGATCGACGCTCACGACCTCCAGGTTGTAAACCGCGGGTCGACGCACACCTGCGTGCACCCGCGGGGAAGTTCGATTGTGGACATCACACTCGCTTCCCCCGCACTTGCACGCAGAGTGCACGACTGGAGGGTTGTCGAGGAGGTGGAATCTGGTTCCGATCACCGGTACATCCGGTTCCAGATCTCCACCCAGACCTCGACCTCTCCAGTCCAATCCCCGCGGACGGACCGCCCCCAGTGGTCTGTGAAGCAGCTCGACCGGGAGCTCACAGAGGAGGCCGCCGTCGTCCAGGCGTGGGTTCCCATACCGGAGGTCCTGGACGACGTCAGCGCGGAGGCCGAGTGGCTCACCAGAGCCCTGACTGACGTCTGTGACGCTGGGATGCCGCGTGTCAAATTCCGTGGCCCCCGGCGGCGGGTGTATTGGTGGAATACAGAGATCGCATCACTGCGCTCCGCCTGCGTGGCAGCGCGCCGCCCATACACTCGCCACCGGAGTCGCCGCCGTGGTCGCCGGCTTGCGGCGGACGAGGTGGACCCAGTGGAGGAGGCACTCCACGCCGCCTACAAAGCGGCCAAGAAGGCCTTGAAGCTGGCGATAATCACGGCGAAGGAAAGGGCGCGCCAGGAACTGCTCGCGACCTTGAGCGGGGACCCATGGGGGCGTCCCTACCGACAGAGGGGAAAGCTCAAACCGTGGGCCCCGCCGCTAACAAGGTCGCTCGAGCCAAACTTCGTGGGGCAGGTCGTGGAGACACTATTTCCGGCCAGGGCAGAGCAAACTCCGCCGCATATGGCTCCACCGCCACTAGCGGGGCTTGAGGAGGAGGTCGAGCCTATCGACGTGACTACAGAGGAGCTGAAGATGGTCCTTCGTCGCCTCAGCGCCAAGAACACCGCCCCCGGGCCTGACGGCATACCGGGGCGCGCGCTCGTTCTGGCCTCGAGGCACTTGGGGGACCGTCTTCGGAGGCTGTTCACCGTCTGCCTGGAGCGAGGGGAGTTCCCTGCTCGGTGGAAGTTGGGCGGCCTCATACTCCTGCAGAAGGTGGGGAGGCCACCGGACTCGCCATCGGCATACAGGCCGATCGTCCTGTTGGATGAGGCCGGCAAGCTCCTAGAGCGTGTCATCGCCGCACGCCTCTCCATCCACCTAACCCGTACCGGGCCGAATTTGTCGGCATACCAGTACGGGTTTCGCCGGGAGCGATCGACTGTCGGAGCCATTCTCCGAGTTCGGGCGCTCGCGGCGGAAGCCGTGGACAGGGGGGGAGTGCTGTTGGCGGTGTCTTTAGACATCGCCAACGCGTTCAATACGCTCCCATGGGCGTGTATACGGGAGGCCTTGCGCTACCACCGCGTACCCGACTACCTGCGTCGTACTCTGGAGTCATACCTATCCGACCGGATAGTCGCCTTCGAGACGCAGGATGGGAGGCGTCGGTGGCGCATGTCGTGCGGTGTTCCGCAGGGGTCGGTCCTCGGACCCCTCCTGTGGAACATCGGCTACGACTGGGTGCTTCGCGGTGCCCTTCTCCCTGGCGTGACCGTCACCTGTTATGCGGACGACACGTTGGTCACGGCCAAAGGGAGGTCCCACCGCGAAGCAGCCATCTTGGCGACGGCAGGGGTGGCACACGTGGTGCAGCGCATTCGGTGCTTGGGGCTCGACGTAGCCCTAACCAAGACCGAATGCGTCTGCTTCCACGGCCCGCGTAACAAGCCACCCCCAGGTTTCCACCTGGTAGTTGGAGGGTCCCGTGTTCCTGTCGGGGACACCCTCAAATATCTGGGGCTGGTGCTCGATAGCACCTGGAGTTTCCGTGCGCACTTTGCTCGCTTGGAGCCACGACTGGTGGGAACGGCTGGGGCCCTATCCCGGCTCCTACCAAATCTGGGAGGGCCCAGTGTCTCCACAAGACGCCTATACCTAGGCGTCTTGCGGTCTATGGCGCTATACGGCGCACCCGTGTGGGCCGCCAATCTCCCGGATGGCGTCATCGGCACACTCCGCCGCGTGCAGAGACTGATGGCCATCCGGGTGACGCGGGGATACCGCACGGTGTCGGGGGAAGCAGCCGCGGTCCTAGCTGGGTCTCTACCCTGGGATCTCGACGCGAGAGCCCTCGCGTCGCTCTACGAGTGGCGCGAGGAGGCTCGAAGCCGAGGCGACCCCCCGTCGCTCAGGGAGGTGGAGGAGCGGCGGGAAGAGTCTCGCCAGGCCCAGATGGTAGAGTGGCGGACGCGGCTGCAACAGCCATCGGCCGGCCACTGGACGGTGGAGGCCATCAGGCCAATTTTGGAGGATTGGGTGGGGAGGAGTTACGGGGCACTCTCGTTCCGCCTCACTCAGTTGCTGACGGCACACGGCTGCTTCGGCAAGTTCTTGTGCCGTATCAGGAGAGAGGCGGACGAGAGGTGTCATCATTGCCCCAGTCCGTGTGACACCGCGGCGCACACGCTGGCTGAGTGCCCGGCCTGGGCCCAGCAGCGGACGGAGCTGGTGTCTGTCGTCGGCCGTGACTTGTCGCTGCCGGCCGTGGTCGCCTCCATGGTCGACAGCGACGAGGCGTGGCGGGCCGTCCGACAGTTCGCAGAGGCCGTAATGTGCCAAAAGGAGGCTGCGGAGCGGGATCGTGAGATCCTCCGCGACCCGAACCGCGTACCGCGCACCCGACGGCGAAGGAGAGCAAACGATCTCCGTCCGCCCTAAACCGGCTCTTGGCGGCTGACTCGGGGGGGTCAGTCGCCAACAATAGAGCCCGAGATGGCGGCGGCGTGTCCGCGCCGCCACTCGAGACGGTTTTACCTCGTCAAGGGGTTTTTCGGAGAAGGGGTCCGATGGGACCACCCGCCGCTGGAGCTCGTCGACGTTCCTCCGTAAGGTTTCCGACGAGCTCTGGCAATAGCGGCGAGAAGGACACCGTGGGTTTTTAGTGGGTATACCCCGGCCGCACACCATCTTGGCCGGGGGGACCCCCACTCACCGGGCCGCTCTCTCCCGAAAGCGGCCTGATGGTCTTAATCAGATTTTCCCACGGTAAAAAAAAAAAAAAAAAAAGGTACCTACGATAAATAACTTTTGTGTTCTAATGTTACATCATATTAGTAGTTGCTAGTTATCTTGTCTACACCACCAAAAACATAATTGTTTAAGTAGCTCGGCATTATGTTCCATTTTGAAGCAATATTCTTCGACAATGTTATCAATTTTTAAGAAATGTTGACCTAAAAAAATAACTGTGTTTTTCTGTGCATTCAATGCTTTCTTTTTCATGTTTTTAATGAAACCATGTTCATGTTTCATCAACTTCTTGACGTTCATGGCTGTAACAAAAATGCAAAACATAAAACATTATCATACCAGTGCCAATGTAATAATTTGGGAATAAGAGGATAAATGGTAGCCAAAATGTTAATTCAGGTCTACATTTACATCTTAATGAGTTCAGGCAGTAGTTTGATTGATAATGATAGCTGGATAACACATAAACTATGATATGGTTTATGTGTTAACTAATAATAAGAGTTATAATTATTATGTCTGATATATTTATGATAGTAAAGTATAAAATTAAGAAGGGCTTTTATGTCAATGATTGCTTACCTTCAGTTTCAGCTATTACTGAAATTTGCAAAGAGGGTTCTGTGACAGTAGTGTTGATTTCCACCTGTTCTATTACCATGGGCACTGGCACTTGAAATTCAACTCCATGCACATGATCGCCTGAAAAGAAGAAAAAAAAACAGTTGTAGATTAATATTAAGCTACAATATGACTCAACTTCACTTTGCCTACTGACCTTTTCCATCTAAAGGTTGCCTGGAAGAAATGGCTTTTAGCGATAAGGCCCCCCATTTGTGCAACGTTTTAGTTTTAAGCTTTCTGTGTATTTATCTTACATATGTATGTTGTTTTGTGTATTGTTTGTTGTACAAATAAAGCGTAAATCTATCTTATCTATTATAAATAGGTACGGAAGATTAGATATTTGTCTATCAATCAAGCTAAAACCACTGAACATATTTGGCTAAACTTTGAGACGCAGGTTGTTTACCTGGATTAACATATTTTTATCCCAGTATTCACATGAGGATGGGAACTTTGCAGGTAAATTCGTGAAGGCCAGCTAGTGTAGAAAATACCATTGCATAGCTTAGGAGTTAACGGATAAATAGTGGTTTTGTTTTATACTTTTGTATAAAAAGTAGTTGAGATGTTAATTCACGTCTACATGTACATTTTAAACACACGGTGCTGCTCGCCAGTTTTGTTACTTGAACTTGGTTTGACACGCTACCATGTGTCTAGAAAAGTCCAGACAGTAGTTTGACACATAATAATAACTGGATAATACACAAACCATAACATTTTACCTAATAATAAGGGCTATATATTATTTATATACCTAATTAAGACAGGCTTTTATGTAAATGTCTGCTTACCTCCAGTTTCAGCTATCACTGAAGTTTCCAAAGAGGGTTCAGTGACAGTGGTGTTGATTTCCATCTGTTCTATTACCATGGGCATCGGAACTTGAAATTCAACACCATGCATATGATCCTCTGAAATAAAAGAAAATACCATTGTAAACTAATATTATAAATGCGGAAGATAAGATGTTTGTTTGTCAATCAGGCAAAAATACTGAACATATTTGGCTAAATTTTGGCACACAGGTAGTTTAAAACCTTGTTTAACATAATATCTTCATGGGAACGGGAACTATGCAGGGTAAATTTGTGTGGCACAGCTTGTGTGTAAACTCCAATGCATAGCATAAGAGTTAATGGATAAATAGACAGAGTGATTTTATTTTATACTTTAAGTACTTATGCAAAATTATTAAAATAATAGCACAATAAAAAATATACCTGTTGTATCAGCAATTGGTGATTCCATTGCAGCTGCAATTGGCACGAAGTAATTGTGGTCACTGAGGTGGTCAAAAGCTGAAATCATTCTGACTTTATTAATTATAATCTATATAATTCTTTGTCCTGAGTGACTGACTGACTGACTGACTGATTTTCTATCAACGCACAGCCTAAACCGCTTATAGTAGAGAGCTGAAATTTCGAGAGTGTGTTCTTTATGTGATGTAGGCATCCGATAAGAAAGGATTTTTGAAAATTCCACCCCTAAGGGGGTGGAAAAGGGGTGGCAAAGTTTGTATGGGACAACGTGTTTCCTTGGTCTAATCGACTTGAAACTTTGCATAAATATACTTCTTTAGAATTAATTGAACACGTGTTTCGTATTTTTTTTAAATTCATACCCTTAAGATGGTTAAACGGGGTAGAAAGTTAAATTTGCATCGATACGGGGGTGATTTGATAATAAATACTCTTTGTTGCATTTGATTAATTCATTTTATTTTGACACATGTTTGACAACTAACAATTATTTTTTTTAATTTGTTCGATTTGACAATTGAGAGTAAAGAGGTTAAACTCACATTTATTTACGAGTAGGTATTTGGTCAAAACGGTTCACCTTTTTAACCGAGTTCAAAAAAGAAGGAGGTTCTCAATTCGACCCGTATACTGTTTGTATGTGAATATGTTCACGACGCCGTACTCCGTATATGAAGTCCGATTTCGATAGTTCTTTTTTATGGTGAGAGGTGAGAGTTCCAAATTGGTCTCATAAAATCTTGGTGAAAATCTGATGAGAACCTTCGGAATGATGAACAGAATAGTATCCCACAATGCAGTAAATTAATTTTTTTTAGACTTCTATCAATAGAATCGGCTTATAAAGAACTAGGTACAAATTGATGGACTACCCGAAACCACCTTCTCATCAGGAAACTCTTCAATGATTAAAGTTACGGTCACAATTTAGATGATTTTTTCTGCTTTTACTTATTTAATTAGAATGTTGTAATGTTCTTTCCATGATTGTTTGTATTTCTTTGTTTTTTAGGGTTCCGTACCTAAAGGTAAAAACGGGACCCTATTACTGAGACTTCGCTGTCTGTCTGTCTGTCCGTCCGTCCGTCTGTCCGTCTGTCACCAGGCTGTATCTCATGAACCGTAATAGCTAGAAGGTTGAAATTTTCACAGAAGTTGTATTTCGGTTGCCGCTACAACAACAAATACTAAAAACAAAATAAAACAATTATTTAAAAGGGGCTCCCATACAACAAACGTGTTTCAAAAATAACAAGGAGTCAGGACAGGAACTAGGATAGGACTTGGTCAGGACAAATCGAGTTCCCTCTCGTCGTGCGTCCACCTTGCCGTGGTGAGAGGGCTCAGTAACCGCCCACCATGGCAATCCAGCCATGTTGGGCGGTGAAGCGAAGAGGCGCACCGGGCGGGTATACTTCGCACACACTCTTTTGGTGTGTGCGGAGTATACCCGCCCAAATTGGAGGTGGGTGCCTTGCCTTCATTGGCCGGGCACGTGGGCGGTGGACTCCCGCGCGACCCGCGGTGGGTGATGGGGGCCTTGCCTTTACCGGCCGGGCCCGGCAGAGCACACTGCCTCACCAAAGCGGCAGAGCACACTGCCTGACCAAAGCGGCAGAGGACACTGCCTTACAAAACCAGAGAGGGGGAACGGGCCCGCGAGCTGCTCCCCGGCACTCGTGGGCCCAAAATTCCACACACCGGGCGGGCAACGCAGGTTGCCGCCCAACCCGGCTCTTGGCGGCTGACTCGGGGGGGTCGGTCGCCAACCAATGAGCCCGAGATGGCGGCGGCGTGTCAACGCCGCCTCTCGCGAGGGTTGGCCCTTTTAAGGGCCAGAGAGGAGGCCTGAAAAGGCCGCCCGCAGTGGGGCGGTACGGAATAATGCGAGAGCGGTTACCGTCCGCCCCCACATTAGCGGAGCGAAGGACACCGTGGAGTTTAGTGGGTATACCCTGGCCACCCACCATCTTCGGCCAGGGGGACCCCCACAAACCGGGCCGCTCTCCCCCGGGAGCGGCCTGACGGTCTTAAAGCGATTCTCCACGTTAAAAAAAAAAAAAAAAAAAAAAAAAAAAAGGACAAATCGAGTTGGTCATGGAATTCAAAATGGCTGCCCTATCTGTCTAAATAAATATACCATATACCATATATATGTCTGTATAAATATACCAGTCTGCCTTACTTACCAAAGAGTTTCTTTTATGTTTCAGATTTTCTTTATTTTGGCCTACGTTCATTCTAAGAAACTGTTATTTTGGAACGGATGTTTTGGGCACGGGTGTTTTGGGAAACGGACAGAACGTTCTGAAAGGTTTTCTTTGTGCCAAGGTTTTTTTTTTTTGAGTGATTCGGTCGTTTGATGGGAGTAAGAATCGAAGATAAATATTTCATATTTTCCTATAAAATTTAAAAATTGGTTGTTGTAAACCATTTTAGGGTTCCGTATCCAATTGTGATAGTGGTACGGAACCCTTTATGCGCGAGTGTCGCACTTGCCCCGTTTTTTTTTTCACATTTCTTTTTAGGTATACTGTTATTGCGATGTGTTTCCATATCATGCGGCGGGCAATATCATAGGATGATCTTTCTATGATATTCCCCGTCCCAAATCAAACTGTAAGAAACCTGATTGAAATAGGTGTTAGCTCACTGGTCATCGTGTTTCATCTTTGACGGCATCAACGCTTAGCATCAGGTGTGATAGCGGTCAAAACACTTCTCTTACGTTTTTAAAGAAAGATAAAGGAGCGGGCTATTTCATTAGTTACGATTATTCAAGAAATATCGTGTTTTTGTTATTTAAAATAGCATTAGGTACTCAAGATTAGGCGCATAATATGCTTTTGGATAATGTAATGTAGGTATATTTGCGCAAGAATCATCAAAATCAGTTTAGTAGTTATCTACGAAGATCACCATACATATACCTACGTGATACAAACGTCCATACACCCAAACTTTACCTTTTATAATATTTAGTACTACCGATAAGCAGCGCGCGTTACCTCCACTCTTTACCTTCCACTGTGCAAAATTCCACACTTAAACAGTCGCCCAGGGAAGTAATTTCAGAACAGCTGGACCGATTCCGATTATGTATTTAAATAGCTGAATCTTCTTCTTCCTTCCCTTTATCCCGCCGTTATTTCTAACAGCTGCAAGTTGATCTGTCTTGGGTTGTCGTTTTTGCGTGCCCATTTGGCTTGCTTGAGGACTCTCGCAATATTTGACCACCACGTCGAAGGCTACCTCTACCTCTTTATTAGAGCTGTCAACTGTTTCACTTAGGTGATATATTTAGATAGCTGAATAACTCACAGTAGGCTATATTGAGTCTCAATATGACATTTGATTGCATTTTGAAAAAAAAAACACTTTTTTTTGACATTTTACTGTTAAAAATAATTGAATTTAGTTCACCACGCAACCGGATGCAATCGGAACTAGCCGAAACCCAACAGGTTTCGAGCAACAGCTAGTAATATTATAAAGCTGAAGAGTTTGTTTGTTTATTTGTTTGAACGCGCTAATCTCAGGAACCGCTGGTACGATGAAAAATTCTTTTAGTGTTGGATAGTCCATTTATTGAGGAAGGCTATAGGCTATTTTTATGACGTGGAGTAAGGTCGGAATAATTTTCCCACTTTTTGTTTCTGTCTGTCAACTTTGAAAGTTCTTGTCACGGAAAAAGACAAAGCATGTTCTCACAACTTCGCCCTTACACCGAGTTTATTAATTACTTAGGCTATTTGTGTTTTAGTTAGGTTTTAGTGTTAAAATTCCTTTGCACGACTAATTTCCAAAAATAAAAAGGTCCAAGCCTTCAAAAATGTCCAATCAGAAATTTGCCCAGCCATAAAAATGTCCAACTATCGAAACAACCGACCAGATACATGACCAGCTATAATAACGTCCAGTTATAAAAATGTCCAACTTTAGATATACCGGACTAGCTACATGACCAGCTATAATAACGTCCAGTTATAAAAATGTCCAACTTTAGATATACCGGACTAGATACATGACCAGCTATAATAACGTCCAGTTATAAAAATGTCCAATAAATAAATAGACTCGAATCTACTTCGGTATTATACATTTATATATAAAAACTCTTTAGAGTGATAGTGATAGATACTGGCCACTTGTATGAAGTATTGCTTGATTTACAGAAATGATATACAAATTGCAATGTGTCACGTATGCCACATGAGACGTCTCTGAAATTAGTATTAAAATAAAAATAATCACCGTATTAATAATGAGTGACGAAGAAATATTATTTTTAAAAAACCAAAAAGGTAAGGAAACCCTATTACTGGGAGCATCGCGTTACAACCTTAATGTGACAAATCCAAAATCACGCAGCACTTTATGGCGATGTATAAATCGCTCGGAATGTAGTGCATCGGTAACCATAAACCACGAAAGAAATAGGGTGCTACGATCTTCTCAACATACTTGTGCTATAGATCCGAAAAAACAAGAAGTCTTTAAGGCTATGGTTGCTTTAAAAAAGGATGTATGTGAAGATCTGGGTTCTGTGCAAAGCTTGTATGAAAAGCACACTGATCCTTTAAAGGCCAGTAATAGTTCTTACGTAGATGTTTTGCCAGATTTCAAAAATGTTGAAGATGGACTGAACAAACTGCGAAAACGTTACCTGGAATGTAATAAGATATCATTTTCTAAGTTGTCAGAAGTTTATGTACCAAAAATTCTGGCAAATAACTTTTTAGTGTGCGATGATGCCTCAGAAGAAAAGATTTTAATTTTCTGCTCACCTACAGCAAGAAAATTTATAGAAAATGAAAAGGCCGGTTTCTATTTGGGAGATGGCACATTTAACACTGCTCCGCCACCGTTTTACCAATTTTATACTCTCCATTTAGATTTAGGGTCTGACGAAAAAACAAACAATGTTGTTCCGGTAATCTACGGTTTATTACCAAACAAATCCCAAAGTACATATGTAAGATTCTTTGAATTGCTGATGACATGGTTGAACATTCATATGAAGACATTTAAATGTGATTTCGAGCTAGCTGTTATCAATGCGGTGCAGCAGGTATTCCCAGAAGTCCAGGTTAAGGGATGTTTCTTTCATTATCAAAAGGCAATTACAAGAAAAGCAGAACAGCTGGGACTTATAGACATAAAAGACTGCAAAAAGGTTTTAAAACTAGTTAGAAACTTGCCGTTATTACCAGAAAACTATATCAAAGACTGCTGGTTGACAATACTGAACATGGCACCCGACTGTGGTCAGTTCAGAATGTTCAAAAATTATTTTGAAAAGCAGTGGATTTCGAAAATTTCAACCGTTTTATTGAGTTGTTCGGATGATAAACACCGAACGACAAATCTCCTAGAAGGATGGCATCGTCGCCTATCAGTAAAAATTCCCAAAAATCCCAATTTATGAAAATTTTTGTATAATATGAGAAAAGAATCAATCAGATACGATTATAAAATGAAAAACAGCGTTTTTTATTCAACCCAAAAAAATCGGCGAAAGTCTGATATTGCATTCGATCGAAAATATGCGAAATATTTGAAATTACTGCATAATAACGAAATTACAGATCTGCAAATGATTAAAAAAATCATACATTTACGATTTTCGTTAAATTCAAACGAAAAAAGCGACTCTAGCGATCAGAGTGCATGTTAACATAATTATTACCTAACCCCCTTCCTTTTATGTTCTGCATACTTATTTTCACTTATATTAAGAGGATTGTTTTTGTTTTATTTTATTATAAGGTGCAATATTTGAAGTTTAATGGACATTGTTGACTAATGCTTAAGTAATAATAATTGTTTTATATTTGATATATGCCTTTTATTAATATGTAGCCTAAACATTAAAGAAAGCACATACTGTCTCACCGTTTTGTCAGTTTAGTTCGCTACTTTGGACATTCGTATCGTAGGACAATTTTATTATTGGCCATATTTATCATTCGACATTTCTAGTATTAGGTAATATTATTACTGGTCATTTTTAAGTTTTGTCATTTTTACTATAGGTCATTTTTTAAATTGGGCTATATTAAATTATGGTAATTTTTATATATGGGCAATTTTATCATTGGACATTTTTATGG
Organism: Idaea biselata; assembly: GCA_958496205.1. Classification (NCBI taxonomy): domain Eukaryota; kingdom Metazoa; phylum Arthropoda; class Insecta; order Lepidoptera; family Geometridae; genus Idaea; species Idaea biselata. The sequence goes on along the minus strand of OY292396.1, from coordinate 23,620,898 downwards.
TTGGGTAATTTTATCACTTGGACATGCCTTTGGACATTCGTCTTTTGGGACGTTTTTATTTTTGGAAATTAGTCGTGCAAAGGTTAAAATTATCTAAAAATAGGTAATCCATTTATGTCGGATTATTTTTAGAAAATTTTAACACTAAAACACAAATAGCCTTATTAATAAACGTGGAATAAGTTCGGAGTAGTAAGAACATGCTTTGTCTTTTTCCGTGATAAGAACTTTTAAAGTAGACAGACAGAAACAAAAGGTCGAATAATTACTCCAACCTCTCTCCACGTTTATTAATAAGGCTAAAAGACTCCAACTTGACTTTACAGTACAGGCGAGACAACAAAATTTAAAAAAAAAAGCTCAGTCGACTAGAGCGCCACCTGCTCACAGCTTTGTGTGTTCCACCTCACTGCCGCGCTGTGAATCTACTCAGAGATTTGGCAATCCACCATGAACCTGCTGATTTGAACAATTTTATTAATGACTAGCTGACCCGACAGACGTTGTCCTGTCGTTTAGTATAAAAAAATAAAATTCATCAAAATCGGTTTAGCATTTTTTCTTTCATAAGAACCTTCTCCTGACAATAGCAAACACAACAAAAAAAGAATTATCGAAATATGTGTAAAAGTTTAAGTGTGATGCCGTGACCAAGGGAAATAGGGATTGATTTTTATATAATAGAAGAAGAAGAAGAAGATAGATAGACTAGCTGAGTCCCGCGGTTTCACCAACGTAAGTAAGTCCCCATCCCGTAGGAATTTCCATTTTCAATGCACCGACACTGATGTGTCTGTCGGGCACCAATTTTGCCCGACAGACAGATGTGTCTGTCGGGCAAAATTGGTGCCCGACTGACTGATGACTGATGAGTCAGGCAGATCCGACATTCATATGCGTACGTGTATAGGGTATGCTTAGCTATTAAAAAAAAACAAGACAAAAAACCGGCCAAGTGCGAGTCGGACTCGCGCACGAAGGGTTCCGTACCATTATCTATACAACAGGTTTTGTTTTGAAAGGTAAATTGCGGTTTACGATTTATGACGTACCTATTAAAAAAAAACTACTTACTAGATTTCGTTCAAACCAATTTTCGCTGGAAGTTTACATGATAATGTACATCATATGTTTTTTTTAGTTTTATCATTCTCTTAGTTTAGAAGTTAAGGGGGGGGACACACATTTTACTACTTTGGAAGGGTCTCTCGCGCAAACTATTCAGTTTAGAAAAAAATGATATTCCTCAATGTCATTTTTGAAGACCTATCCATACATACCCCACACGTATAGGTATAATGAAAAAATTTTTTTGAATTTCGGTTGTAAGTATGGGGAACCCTAAAAATTTATTGTTTTTTTTTATATTTTCGTGTAAAAATCTTAATATGCGGTTCATCGAATACATCTACTTCCCTAGTTTCAACAGTATAGCTCTTATAGTTTCGGAAAAAAGTGGCTGTGACATACGGACGGACGGACAGACAGACGGACAGACAGACATTACGAATCTATAAGGGTTCCGTTTTTTTGCCAATTGGCTACGGAACCCTAAAAAGAGGCTAAAATACTTATAAAACTGTTTGTTTTTATTTAAGCTAAAATACTCCTTTGAAGAAATTGTAATACCAAAAAGTTGTGTATATCTAACTTCCTTCTTTTTTTGGAACTGTCTTCTTCGAATACTTATTTCAAAAAAAGCTGTTCCTTTTCGAACGTTTGTCGATTACGAAAAAAACCGAGGTTTCTTGTAGCAGATAAGCGAAATATGGGTCAGTACATTGAAATCTCTTGCGCTATATACTACAACAAAACGCCTAAAAAAATACTAAAACGTTATCGAAAAAAAATCCTAAAAAAACCTAATACCTCATTTTATTTTCTTTTAGGCCCCTTGTACTCGCTCTTCTCAAAATGTAAGTTCTATTCCATCTGGAGACGGGCCCAAGGCCGAGTCTTCCCCCTGCCCTCTGCTGCCGATTCTCTCATAATTTTCCATTTGTTTATCCTTAGGTGTGGTGGATGCTGCGGTGGATGTTGCGGCGGATGCTGTGGTGGATGCTGCTGTCCCTGTATAACCATCTACACGTGCTGCACCAAGATTTGCTAAGAAATATTTGCGCCCGGGGTGCGCCGGCCGACCATGGGGCGCATCCACATGGAGGCGCCTAGTGTTGAAGTATTACTTCGTGCCGTTCTGTGAAATAAAGTAATAAATGTAAATTTTTGCTTTTATTATGTATGTGCTCTATCTAGGTCTCTCGCCCTCGAGAGCGGTGCTAGGTGCTCTAGGTCTCTCGCCCTCGAGAGCGGTGCTAGGTGCTCTAGGTCTCTCGCCCTCGAGAGCGGTGCTAGGTGCTCTAGGTCTCTCGCCCTCGAGAGCGGTGCTAGGTGCTCTAGGTCTCTCGCCCTCGAGAGCGGTGCTAGGTGCTCTAGGTCTCTCGCCCTCGAGAGCGGTGCTAGGTGCTCTAGGTCTCTCGCCCTCGAGAGCGGTGCTAGGTGCTCTAGGTCTCTCGCCCTCGAGAGCGGTGCTAGGTGCTCTAGGTCTCTCGCCCTCCAGAGCGGTGCTAGGTGCTCTAGGTCTCTCGCCCTCGAGAGCGGTGCTAGGTGCTCTAGGTCTCTCGCCCTCGAGAGCGGTGCTAGGTGCTCTAGGTCTCTCGCCCTCGAGAGCGGTGCTAGGTGCTCTAGGTCTCTCGCCCTCGAGAGCGGTGCTAGGTGCTCTAGGTCTCTCGCCCTCGAGAGCGCCTTCATCCATATTCGTAACTACGATCTCGTAACCAGTTACAAGAGAAGATTTTTTTTTCGCTGTTTGGTAACTAATTGTGAGAGAAGAATTATTTTTCCAAATTTGTAACTAGACTTTTTTTGCCGGTTACAAGAGGAGAATTATTTTTCGTTGTATGGTAACTAGTTGTGAGAGAAGAATTATTATTCCATTTATGTAACTTTGATTTTGTAACAGTTAGGTACAGGAGAAGAATTTACTTTCGCTGTTTGATAACTATCAAATTATTTTCATTTTCGTAATCCTGCAATATAAATAAAAAATAATCTAAACGGACTTCAAAAACTAATTAAAAAAATGAAAACTTATCTGATTACTGATTTTATTAATTATGTTATTTTATTAATAATGTTTTCCTACACTTACAGATAATTTTTCTTTAACAATTTATATGAATATACCCCTGGGATATCCTTTTCAACAAAAAAAGAATCATTAAAATCAATCCATATAGGTAGGTTGAAATGAGAAAACTCCTCCTTTTTTTTATGGTCTGATAGAAAAAAAAAAAAAAAAAAGCATGTATAGGTATATCAAAATATTTATTCAAAGACATTATTAAAAAATTACTAGGTACCCATTTAACTAAGCGAGTCTGAAAGAGTAAAGAGCCAAATTTAAATCATGAAAGGAGCAATAGCCTCCAAACAATGTCCGACAGTAATATTTTTTTGTTTTAATTCCTCTATTATTTCATTTATTTCCCCGTCAATTTCATCATAATTGTTCTTGATACGTTGTTTACCTGTCGAATTCATTGATTTAATTTTTGTTTCCTTTACTAGAATGTCCAACACTTTTGCAATGGATGGGTTTTTATTCCCTACAAAACGATTAATCCTAGAATGCCATCCTTCCAAATGATTGTTACTTCTTAACTGTTCGCCTTCACAACACCAGATTTTAATAAAATTTAAATCTTGCAGCCAATAACGATCGAAGTATGAATTAAATTCAGTTATAGGATCAGTTTTGGGTGATCTCTGCATTACATATTTGTAACCACAGGTTATATATTTTACGGGCAATCGAGCCAAACCCGCACATCGTGCAATATGCCGCTTTTGTACTCTGGACTTGATTCCTAGGTGTTTCGCTTTTTTAAAAAGGCTGTGGCATAAGTGGTAAAAGCAACCTTTTATATTTGTATCGGGATAAAGTTTCTGGATGGCGTTTATAGCAGATTTTTCATAATCGACTAGGATTTTTGAGGGTTTCCAGTACGGGAATTTGGATTTGATTAAGTCAAAAAGGATTTCATATGTTTTTTGTTTCTTGTCTGGTAGAAAAGCAAAGAACAATGGTTCTATTGTTTTAGTAATAGTTTTATAGCCGTGAATGGTATACAACTGTTTAAATGGAGGTGGACATACCTTAAACGTACCATCTATTAAAAAATAGTCAAAATTATTTGGCGGAATAGTATGCTTAAGATGGGTAAAAACTAAAATTCTTAAAGTGTCATCTTTATAGTCAGCCATTAAAAAATTGATAAACTTTTTTGGTATTTCAACATCTTGAGTCTGTTGATAGTGAAGTTTGGCGACATTTAGGTGTTTGTTCCTAGCATTATACAAACTGCTCTTAACACTGCTGAATGTAGGCAGGTCTGTTACCAAATGTTCACCACTGTCTTTTAGTTCACAAACGACTTCCTCAAATTGTTTTTGGATCGGCTCATAATTTTCACATATTCTATTTTTTAAATCTTTAATTTTTTTAATAATATTGTATTTGCTTATATTAGGCTGGCAGTCAGGATTGTGAGGGGTTTCTTTGACAACCGCATGTTCTCTGCTCGTTATACTCCCTTTGCATCTTGATCCATTGCATAGCCAAAATTTATTGCCACTAACATACGTTTTACGTAGATGGTATTCGCGTCCGTCATAAAGCAGTTTTATACCACCTCTTTTAGTCGCAATAAATTCGATAGTTTTCTCCATATTCACGATAATTATGTATTTTGTATGTTATATACGTTTGACAACGAACAGACATGAAAACAAACAATTATCTATGAATATCCGTCATTATCATTTTTTCAAGTGGTCAGTCAATCCTAAAGAGGTGTCACCTTAGACTTACCTAACTAAAATGAGGTAATAATAGTGGATAGTAAATTATATAACAAGGGAGAAAAATAGTATTTTTCCGGCAAGGGCGTTATTTTGAATCACAAGCAAAACGAAGAATTTTAGAATATAACGTAAAATTCTGAGCGCAGCGACGGATTCAAAGTAAAAATCGCCCAAGGTAAAAACAATTTGCTCTCAAGTCATATACTCTACTTTCCCCCTTTCCCCTTTCTATGACAAATTAAATAAGATACGGTGTTAATTAATGAATACCTAAGTCGGTATTTAGTTATTTACTAAATCTACATTCAATTAGTTATCAAACAGCGAAAGTAAATTCTTCTCCTGTACCTAACTGTTACAAAATCAAAGTTACATAAATGGAATAATAATTCTTCTCTCACAACTAGTTACCATACAACGAAAAATAATTCTCCTCTTGTAACCGGCAAAAAAAGTCTAGTTACAAATTTGGAAAAATAATTCTTCTCTCACAACTAGTTACCAAACAGCGAAAAAAAAATCTTCTCTTGTAACTGGTTACGAGATCGTAGTTACGAATATGGATGAAGGCGAGAGAGCGGTGCTAGGTGCTCCAGGTCTCTCGCCCTCGAGAGCGGTGCTAGGTGCTCTAGGTCTCTCGCCCTCGAGAGCGGTGCTAGGTGCTCTAGGTCTCTCGCCCTCGAGAGCGGTGCTAGGTGCTCTAGGTCTCCACTCGCCCTCGAGAGCGGAGCTAGGTGTTTTGTCTAGGTCTCTCGCCCTCGAGAGTGGATCTAGAACACTGGTCTTTTCCCCTCGAGAGCGGACCTAGGTGTTTTGTCTAGGTCTCTCGCCCGCTCAGTCGCATAATGTACCTTTCGCAAAACGCAACCCGAACGAAAAACGTACCTATCTCACAATGCACCATTCTCACAATGCACCATTCTCATAATGCACCTTTCTCATAATGCACCTTTCTCACAATGCACCTTTCTCACAATGCACCTTTCTCACAGTGCCCCTTTCTCATCACGCACCTTTCGCAAAACGTACCTTTTTCTACATAGTCTCTTTAACAGTGCTACAGGTAATAAAACGGCAAATTAGGGATTGATAATTGTTTATTTGTAATCAAATCATAAACTTAAAAGCCACAAATTCGAACTAAAATAATTCTGTCTACTGAATTTAAACACATAATGTCAAATAGATGTGTGCTAACATCTATTGGAAAAATCATAACGAATTCCGAAAGAAAATGAATTAATCAAACAAAAATATTTATTTCTAGCATGTCGTTTTATTTTTATTTTTCATCAAATACCTATAGGTCAATAATATAAGTCTGTTTTTGGTATAACTTAAATACTAGATATAGACAAAATGAATATGTCCTATTAAAAATATAAAAGTTTTTTTCTTTATTTTACCAATTGTAAAAAAATCACCTTTTTCAAAAATTGTGATAATGATATCGCATTTCGTTCTAATTTACGTAAAAGTTTCTTATAATTTTTATCAAAGTAAATGTCTTTTGGCCTTCTATTGGGTTTTACATTTTTGAACAAACTATCTTTTATTCTTTTGTCCCAGAATACACTCTCTTTTTTCAGTTTGTATATAAACATGTATAAGCTTGGTTTATTTGGGATGCGCCCAGTATTTATTCGCCGGTGCCACCCTTCCAGCGCGTTCGTGGTACGATGTCGCTGACCAGCGCAACTGAGTAGTGACGGAGGCAACTTTGGGTACCACTGCCTCTCAAAGTAACGTCGAAAACGGTCCATTTCTGGGTTCCGAGGAGCTAGTTCTAAAATATGAACCCAAGTAGCAGGTAAATGTTGAGCTGGCACCAGCGGTATTATAGAAGCAATCCGAGTAATATTGCGACCATCGTTTGTGTTCAGCATTCCGTTCTTCTCGGCGTGTTTCCAAATTGCGTTGTTAAAATGATGGTAACAGCCACTTATTTGTGCATCTGGAAACACTGATTGCACTGCATTTATCTGCGCAATTTCATAATCACATTTGAAATGTTTGATTTGAATGCCCAGTTTTTCTTTCAAAACTCTGAACAGACGCGTATATGTCTCCTGTGATTTATTTGGCAATAAAGTATAAATTACCGGTGTAATATTAACACATTCAGCACTTGAACTTATATCTAAATGTAAAACGTACATTTGATAAAATGGCGGTGGGGCTGATTTAAAAGTACCGTCTGCGAAGTATGATCCTGGCCTTCTTATTATTTTCTTCGCTAAACTTGTTGCAAATACTAAAATCTTTTCAGTTACACCATCTTCACAAACTAGAATTTTTTTTCCTAATACATCTGGCACACTGGCGGTTGCTGTACTTGTATGCTGCAATCTATCCGTATTAAGATATGATTTTCGTGCTCTATATAAAGTATCTTTGAGAGCATAAAATGCAGGTAACAAGTCATGATCAGATACAGGTACTTTTTTACGCAATCTTGATTCATTTTCTTCAAAAATTTGCTGTACGGGTCTAAAATCTTTGCACACTAACTTTTTTAAATATGCGACATGTTCAAGAATCATATTTTTAATATCATAGGTTTCACAAGTATGTTTAGTTTTTCTTGTCACAATTGTCCTTGTTTTGTCGAGTGATATCGAAGCAAGACATTCTCGTCTACACACACACCGCCACAGGGTACTTCCAGATTTATTAGTTCTATGTTTATTATATCGGTGCATACCACAAATAAGTGTACTTTTCCCTTTCTGATTTGTAGCAAAACTGATTTCCTGATCCATTGTTTTAAAATATTAATCAACTTTGTAATTTATCTAAGCATAGAAACAAACATATAACACTATTAATTGTTATCTGTTCCGCTCGATACAACTTCTGCTTGACGTGGATTTTTTTCTAAAGTAGGTACCCACAATTCATTTTTAACGCCGAGTCGTTGCATGCTTGTAAAAATGATCAATAGATGGCGTTACGTGCACTTAACTAATAAATAATATATCATACTAATATCATACGTAGTTTTGGTTTTCAAACAAGGTGATTTTTTTTACAATGGCTAAATAAAGAAAAAATATTTTATACATTTTGCTATTTCTAGTATTTAAGTTATACCAAAAACAGACTTATATTATTGACCTATAGGTATTTGATGAAAAATAAAAATAAAACGACATGCTAGAAATAAATATTTTTGTTTGATTAATTCATTTTCTTTCGGAATTCGTTATGATTTTTCCAATAGATGTTAGCACACATCTATTTGACATTATGTGTTTAAATTCAGTAGACAGAATTATTTTAGTTCGAATTTGTGGCTTTTAAGTTTATGATTTGATTACAAATAAACAATTATCAATCCCTAATTTGCCGTTTTATTACCTGTAGCACTGTTAAAGAGACTATGTAGAAAAAGGTACGTTTTGCGAAAGGTGCGTGATGAGAAAGGGGCACTGTGAGAAAGGTGCATTGTGAGAAAGGTGCATTGTGAGAAAGGTGCATTATGAGAAAGGTGCATTATGAGAATGGTGCATTGTGAGAATGGTGCATTGTGAGATAGGTACGTTTTTCGTTCGGGTTGCGTTTTGCGAAAGGTACATTATGCGACTGAGCGCTCTCGCCCTCGAGAGCGGAGCTAGATGTTTTGTCTAGGTCTCTCGCTCTCGAGAGCGGAGCTAGATGTTCTGTCTAGGTCTCTCGCCCTCGAGAGCGGAGCTAGATGTTCTGTCTAGGTCTCTCGCCCTCGAGAGCGGAGCTAGGTGTTTTGTCTAGGTCTCTCGCCCTCGAGAGCGGAGCTAGGTGTTTTCCCGGAGTTCTAAGGTGGTGTTGCTGTACGAAATCATCCGAAAAACGCCATAGTTTCAATACTATCGAATGATTGTGATTTTCTCGATATATATTGCATGGAGACACATTTAAACAGATAAATGTGTTTTTTAGTTTACCATTATTATGAAAAAACTACATAACCGTTTAGGATAAAACGTAGTAAGTAGGTATGTACGTAGCCGTAGCTAAAGATGCTGGCATATGCTACTTTTTATATCTGGATATTCCCACGGGATCGGGAATGTTTTCCTTCGTTTAACTATAAGATTTCGTTTTCCTATGACGTCCGGGGATCTTTTCAGCAAGGAGGGCGCCGCGTGGAATACAACCACTATAAAAATCACCTCGGCTCTTGGTGGTGAACCCGGGGGGATTTCACTCAAGACGGGGGCATGTCCGCTTGTCCGCGCCTCTCAGAGAGGGATTGTCTCACGGGACACAGATAGAGCCTGAAAAGGCCGGTGTTGGTGTATAGCCCGCGAGGATTTCCCACTGGCCTTGGCAAGTGGTCACAGTTGGGGACGCTATATATAAATAGTTTTAGTCGTCCGGGGTCCCATCAAGTCCCATGGCATGACCTTGGCACTGGCTTTTGTCGTAGTCGGGTAAAATAAAAAAACATTTAAAACCACCGAAGGCCAATGTCAAGTTTCTGGAGGGAGTTTTGGCGGGAACGTGGAGACAACATGACGCGCTCCAATTTTGTTTACGTGAAACTATGTTGTAAACCGGGTTAAAGGTGCACTCACACACATCAGTCACCGTCAAGTCACCGATGACTGATCGGTGACGGTTTGTGTACGCATCCACAAACACCAGTCACCGTCATGTCGTTCGTCAGTCACGTCGCCGGTTTGACTGGAGCATTGTACACATTCATCAGTCACGTTACAGGTTGGTCTGTGATTGTGTGTGTGTCACGCTATAGAACAGATACTGCCCTGGCGGTAGCAATGACGGTAGCACGACGCTGACTGAAATGAGACGTGACGGTCCCGGGTGTGTGGGGATAAAAGTATGACACGTGTATGTAAACATTATTTGACGTGCCTGACCGGTGACGTGACTGATGGGTTACGTGCCGGTGACTGACGTGTGGGAACAAAGTCATACTAGCAGTATAGACACATTTTTTATTAAAACCCTGTCCGGTGACGTGACTTGACGGTGACTGATGTGTGTGAGTGCACCTTAAATTGTGTAATTTTGGGTGGGATCTTATTCAATTTAGTTCCGTGAATGTGCACAAGTGTAGTGAAAACAAAATTGAGTGTTAAACATGGACTTTCTTCGTCTCTCCTGTCAAAGCTCCGTGAAAGTTATGGTAAAGTTGCCACCGCTATGCCATAGCTCCCGACTTGAAACTTTGAGGCCGATCGGGCCAATACTTGATAATGGCAAGATGTACAAGATGTACGCCAAAGCTAAAAGAAGAAGAAGGATACGATAATAAGCTCGACGCTGGCAGATGTGCGAAGTTACAACACTTCGTGGATCGACGCCATGATGAAGAAAAAAAAAAAAGTTTCTGGAGTCTGGACAAAATACATCACCTATTATAAAGTCACATGTCAAAACAAATCTGTTCAATCAATCCAAATCAAACATATTTCACAAGTAATTTGCTACAGAGATTATTAATTTTCAAATTAATATGTAGAAAAAAACAAAACCACAAGTAAGAAAAAATCAAGAAAAAGCCTCCAATAATCTCGTAAATAAGATAAATTTTAATCTCGTTGTAATGTGGTTACATGCTGTTGTTCTGAATTCTGAGACATAGATAAAATTAATAAAATATTGTAAAATATAAGTATATACTAATAAAATTTCATACAAAGATTTCCTAACATAAATTATTCAGTAACGTAACGCCTTCTACAAAGTTTTAGCAATGTCGCTACTGAGACCTATCCGTAGATCAAAACCTCTAACAAAAATCACGTTCCTGAAACCAAAGAATGCTAGAATAAGTTCCGATTCCGGTCCGTCTATGTATGATGTAAGTACTTGGGTAATACAATGAATTAATATTAGGATAGTTCTTTAACAAAATTGGCCTGGTTTCGTATAGGTGCATGTTACAATCTTGGTCTTGTCTGCGAGTTTTTTTATTATTTTCATAGTTGTATTGAGTATTATTTTAGACTTAGCCCTTCAAACCTAAGTATTTGTTTAGGACTCCAAAACCCTCCAGGATATTAGTAGAAAATTAGATTCAAAACTATTTATTTTCCCAGTGTCGAAAATTCGGCCACAACTTGCCGCAAAATGACGTATGTTTGAACTTTGAATGTATACCTTCGACGCCCACTGGAGTGTTTCGACGTACCGCCGGAGAGGTAAGGACTTATGTTATTCCTCGCGTCATCCCCATCCGAGCGATGTTCCCGGTTGCATCCCTCTCAGGAACCCTGGGTCCGCTTAATCATAGTACGTATGTAATTTATTGTCAATATACATACCTAACCTACGGCTACTGCAAATAGATTTGTCAATGTTTTACGGCCGGAAGTCTGCTTAATACGTGCCCAAGTATTTTACCCGCTCTCGCACGGGGAGAACACTAGGTTCGCTATATATTCTCCCACAGGTCCGTGAGTCGCCTTTTACGACACCCACTAGGAGAGATGGGGTAATTTATGCCGCCGGGATAATTTACGCTGAAATCTGCGCACATGAATATCAACATTATATCGTCGTATCCTATTTCTTTTATTTTTATTTTTCTTAAACATCTTGGTTTCGGGAGGCTTCGGCTTGTTACCACCTACCGGTCTAAGTCGTAGCGCCAGCGAATTCGTCCGTTCCAATACGTTGGCTGGTGCAAGGTGCAGCCACTATGATGAGCGTCTTGCACCTTAGACCATATCATCACTTACCATCAGGTGAGATGGTGGTAAAACGTTCATTCAGCGTATGTAAAAAAACAGTAAGTAGGTATATACCAGTCACTATTGTAATTTTTTCTACTTTTGCATATTCTAGCTAATGTATCTGATGAAATATTATGAGATCGTGATGATCTTTTGTACAGTAGGTAAATGACAATTTTAGGTAGTAGATATTTATACCATCATCCGAACTATGTAGATATTGCCTCTATATAACAGGATCTCTACACTACCTACTTTTCTTTATTAATATGTAGAAAATACACATATATTTATTTATTAATATTAATTGATAATGGAAAATACTCGATTTAGTATTTATTTACCAAGTAACTTTCCAAAAAGATAGAGACTTTCGTTTTCTTTTTTGTCCTTTTTAAATTTTATTAAAACGAAGCACGGACACAAACCTCATCCATACAGATGACTACCTATAATAATAATATGATTAGGTGGAAAATAACGGGTTATCTAATCGGGCTTCCAGTTTGTATACCAGTTTACAATCAAACGAATATTTTCAAGGAAAAATGTATTTATCATCGAAAATCCTCCCGTAACGGGTTCGAACTCCTGCCCTTTACTTGCTAGGCGAGTGTTTTACTACTAAACCACACGGAAACCCATGCACAGGCTTTAGATGGTGCATTTTCCTTTAACATATTTTTAGTAGGTACAATGCCTGTGGAGCAATCAATATAAGAAATATTTAATAATTTCTAGGTACTCGGTAGAGGTGCAGCAAAGTGTGCCTGGTACCAAAATCCGGAGTATTTTTCTTTCCATCATATGTCTTTCTACGACATACATCTTCTTCTGAGGCCTTGTAGAAAAGACAGCCCCGATACTAAGAGAAAACCATGAAACGGAAGAAAGAATAATGAATGACCTAATTAAAATTTGTTTTGAACAAGATGTAAAATAAACAATGAATTAACAAGGAGGTACTTAATAAAAATATTTACATTAAGATTTTCGTATATTATATTGAAGAAGCTTTCTTCTCATCCGAGCAATGTTCCCGGTTGCATCCCTCTCGGAAGCCCGGGGTCCGCTAAACCCCAAAATGTTTTTGTTTTAATTTGGGGTCGACGCAGTCGATAAGTCATCATTGACCATACCTTCTGAAATTAGATTTGGTAATCTTTTTACGGCCGGCCGCCTGCCTGACACCAACACTCTCAGGGATCAAGCCGTTTATCCGCCACCGCGCAGGGAGAACCCAAGGTTTGCTAATCTCCCTCAGATCCCTTATTCGCCTTATACGACACCCATGGGAAGAGATAGGGTAACCCTATTATATGCTGGGGCTACACGGCAAAATTGAAGAAGCATAAAATGCGTAAATATTAAGTAGGTTCGGAGTGGGTAATAATTGCATAACCCCCCACCTTAAGATCCAGCCACTTGTACGAGTCTTTTTGTTTTCGGAAAAAAAAGCAAAGCTGAGGCATAGTTGAGACATTTTAGTAATAGAATAGGACCCCTGACCGAATCATTGACTAATGTATTAACTCGCAGCCTAAACTGCCGTTTTAGAGATATTTAATTTAGAGGATTTTTTTAGAGGGATCGGGGCTGACGCGGGTGGAACCTCGGAATACTGCCAGTTTGTCCATAACACTTTTAAATCTTGTATTATAGCTGTGGATTGTCCTTAATAGGTAAATAAATATTTTTGACACCAATAGGTCACTGGTTGAACTATTGAACTACAATCGTCCTAGATGTGAGCTGTCAATGATGTAACTTTATATCTTCGATATACTTAACAATAATAACATTCAGTTATGTGATTAGTGATTAGGTGTCCGATCTCATCTAAATATTCTAGTCGAACGAAGTCACCATTTCGAAACAAACTCTAAAACGGGGACAGTGCTTCGGTAATACGAGTATTCTAAATTTTGCTGTAAGTTCAACAGTCGCTTTCGATGCTAGGATCAATGCTTTATATGTAATCAATCAAACGAATCTACATAATGTAAAATATAGGTAAATAAATAATAATAAATATTGTACGAATATCCAGCGCAATCTAGCTCCAAACTAAGCACTAGGCTTGTACTATGGTTACTTCTCATCTGAGCGATGTTTCCGGTTGCATCCCTCTCGGGAGCCCGGGGTCCGCTAAGACCCATATTATTTGGGGTCGGTGCAGTAGATAAGTCATCTTTGACCATACCTTCTGCAAGAAGATTTGGCAATATGTTTTACGGCCGGCCGCTTGCCTGACACCAACCCGCCTAGGGACCAAGCAGTTTATCCGCCATTGTACGTGGAGAACTTAAGGTTTGCTAGTCTCCCTCAGATCCCTTAGTCGCCTTTTACAACACCCACGGAAAGATCTGGGGTAACCCTATTCTATGCCGGGGCTATATAAATACTTGCACCCGCAAGTCGAGGATCGAACCGAACGGAATCGAACTGGCAACCTTCTGCATTGCGGTCGGGCCTTCGCCCGACGTGCCACAGAGTCCGTCAAATACAAAATGTATTTTTCTTCTCATCTAAGCGATGTTCCTGTTAACGTTGCTTAAATGTTCTTACCTATAATCAATTTTTGTTCGTTTGTCTTGAGTGTTAGCATTTGCATGCACTATTTAAATTGAGAAATTTCCAGTCCACACGCAGATGTAGTCCTCGGTGACAGAGAAACGGTGTTATGGATTGCTCACGTGATTGTACATTGATTAATGATCGATCGCTTATTTGTAATGATTTATGAGTGATATAGTAAAGTAAGTACTAAGTAGATACCTAGTCTATTACCCCCGAGAAGCCAACTTGTACCGGACAAACCCACATAAACGCACTACAAAGTATAGTCGTCTTTTAACCGACTTCAAAAAAAAGGAGGTATTCAATTCGCCAGTATGTGTATTTTTTTTTGTACCTATACAGTGTTGTGGCTCACCTAGTGGTATTTTCAGGTTGCCCTAAGGCCTCTAACTTGACCTAACGAGTGCTATCAGAGATAACAACCTGGACCAACGGCTTAACGAGCCTTCCGAAGAACGGAAGCTCGAGATGAAGTTTTTGCCACACATATTAACGATCACCCATCCAAGTAATGATTACGCCAGGCGTTGCTTAACTCGCATGACTATATAGGATCGGCAAGCGCCGCTAGACCACGAGCTCCTGGTAAGTAGTTCACTTCACAAGGCAGTTTACTTCATCAATTTATCATCGATCAACCGTAAATTAAACTTTAATTAAGAGGGTCGGTAAGCAGACAGAAAATAATTAACCGGAAACTGTAACTAATAATGGAATCATTGATGTCGATTATTGACTCATAGTGTTGTTCAATATTTGTTTTTCTTTTTGTACGCAAAATCAAATTTCAATGAGAGCAATGTATACAAACAAATACATAATCATTTTGACATGTCAACTTATGTCTATGATTTTAGTGTGGTTTCGGAACGCGCTGAATTCTCCGATGAGAAGATGAAACGACAAGAAACTCATGCGATCCATTGCATCGTTTTTTTATAAATTACTTATTCAGGATTATTGCTTAAGACTATCATAAGCGTAACGCATCATACCCTTTACAGTCGTAAAATCATCTCTACCCTAAGTTTTCTTGGATGAGATCGCTTTAAGATGAATTACAACGCCAACGACCTTGAAACTGAAAAGCCCTGTCGGGCTCATCGAAAATTGTTGATTATTTCATGACGGAATGTCGTAGAACTTTTTTTTGTGTACAGATTGTAGGTGACATTGTTTCCTACATTTTGGTGTAGTTTTAAGAATTTGGATAGGCTTTGCACCAATAGGAGGTTCTTGCCTCCTATTGGTGCAAAGCCTATCCAAATTTTAGACAAAAAATGTCTGATTTGGCTAAAATGTCGATAGGCTTCAATACGTTTCGACATATTTGTATGGAAACTCCACTAAAATATCGGAAACAATGTCGCCTACAATCTGTACACAAAAAAAGTTCTACGACATTTCGTCATGAAATAATCGAAATTTTCGATGCGCCCGACATGGATTTTGAGTTTAGCAGGTATAGGGCCCTTAAGTGGTTAGGCCAACCGGTTTTGCCACTCTAATTTTCAATGGACTTTCTTTGATAGGTACAAATGAAAAGGTTCTAAGTATTTTTGTATCTACCTATCGGTATCCATCAGTTTTAATAATTATTGTGCATAGTTCTTTATCACACTAAGAAGTAGGTCAGTAAAGCGTTTTTGTTTGTTTGTTGAAAGTTATATTGTCTCATAGTCTACGATATACGACAATGGCAGCAAAGTCACGCATCTCACACGCATTTTGAGTTTCCCACAAAATGTCAGTAGGTAAATAACTACCGGTTGCCTATACTTACCTATGTAGCTACTTATGGAAAAAGCCAAGAAACTTTTTCATTTTATCTTCGTAAAACTGTGTTTACTCACCATGTACAACGCATTTTATCCGAATTGTAATAAAACATTTAGTAGTTACCCCCCATTATAATCTATATCTATAAAAGGCTTTGTCCTGAGTGACTGATTTTCTATCAACGCACAGCTTAAACCGCTGATAGTAGAGAGCTAAATTTGGAGTGTGTTCTTTATGCGATAGAGGCATTCGATAAGGAAGGATTTTTGATTATTCCCACGTGTTAGGGATTTTTGCGGGTAAAACCGCGGGATACAGCTAGTTTAAATTATAAAATCTATTGTCATTTTATTGTGAAACAAAACACAAGGTTAAGGTTTTTCTTTTTCGAATAAGCCAAATAGTTTTTTGAGTTCATCAAAAATACTTTTATTTTTTGATGAGAGAAAAAAAAGCGTTTTCTGTGTCATGCAGATATTTTTTTACATTTCATCAACAGTTTTGTATAATAATAATGTTTTTAGGGTTTCGCAGTCAAAAAGAAATACTTATATTGCAGTAAGCTGACACAAATCGCAGCGAAACGCGCCCTCCAATATAAGCCGATGACAAATGACTAACATTTGCTTTATGCACTGACCTCCATTACAACTGGACAGGACATAGCGAACTGTATTTTGTGCCCGTCCATGGAACTAATAGTTCCGAAAACAATTACCATCACATTCAATAAAAAACGCGCGACAACAGCGCAACATGGCGCAAATCAAATCGGCACAAAGATCTAATGTCAATTTGTATGGTATAGCAATTCCAGCGTACTTGTATAGTTTTATTTCAATGGTTTTATGCCATAAACAACGATTGCGGTTAACGTGCGATAATAATACGATTTGTTATACAATAACTCTACCGAGCTCTAACAAGAGCAACACTTTCAGAGAAAGCTTCAACGAAAGTGGCTAGAATTTTGTCATGTTGCCAATGTGTTTTGTATGGAAGGTCTTTCTTTATGATGGAGGAAATTGTCTTTGAATTTGAAGTGTCCATGCGACGTAATACACTATGTAAGGTTTATTTATGTAGGTACCTAGTGTTTTATGCAACTGAAACTATTAAAGTCCAGAATAATTGTTATTCAGACTTGTTTCCAATTGTTCAGTTGAGTAGTTATCAAAGTAATGAAATGACATAGGTAACTTGTTAACATAGTTAACTTGTTTTATTACTTACTAGCAGATTCCCGCGGTTTCACCCGTCTAAGTCCCGATCCCGTAGGAATATTGGGATCAAAAGTAGCCTATGTTACTCAGGATGAATGTAGCCCTTTAGGCGCGGGACGGTAAAAGCGCAAAACGGTAAACGATCTAAAAATGGTAAAAGAGCGAAATGGTAAAAGAGCAAAATGGTAAAAGAGCATAACGTCAAAAGCGCATATTGGTAAAAGATCACATTGGTAAAAGAGCAAAATGGTAAAAGCGCAAAACGGTAAATAACCTTTTTAGGGTTCCATACCCAAAGAGTAAAAACGGGACCCTATTACTGAGACTTCGCGGTCTGTGTACCTATCTGTCCGTCTGTCACCAGGCTGAACCGTTATAGCTAGACAATTGATTTTTTTACAGAATATGTAGGTGTTTCCGTAGCCGCTATAACAACAAATATTAAAAACAAAATAAAAAGTTTATGGTAGTGTGTGATGATTTTATACAAATTATGATAACAATAATGTTAGGTATAGCATAAAAAAACATAAACATAAAATAACTTTATTAAATAGTCCACAATTACAAAGATGCTTAACTATGACATCTACACTAGGCTAAGTGCCTGTATCGTAGACATCGGTGATTCATTGAATTAAGGATATCGGACAATTTGAGCTTAAATTAGGCTTCGTGTCTAAAAGTAATAAAGTATCTTAGCACTTACTAACTAACTATACGTAATAAAAACATATTCGGTACCCAGATATAAGTAACATTACAATATCACAAACACAGAACCCAAACACAACCAAGATTCCATCCTCCAGTCTCATAAGAGCGTGTGTACCCATCAAAATTTTAGACCAAGCGCTTTAAAAAGGCTTCAGTCCTCTCGAATGTCCAGCTACCAATAAGATCCATTACTTTGAGCCTGGCATCCCGAGTCGAACAGAAGCTTTTAAGGTCTGGGAGTTCTTTGGTCATTTTAAGAAATAGATAGGATATATAGAAATAGATAGGTATAGAATATAGATACATATTTGTATGTATCAATAAAAATTGTAAGAGAATGATAAAAACTGATTTTTAAAATAGTTGCATGCATCTAAAAATATTTAGTAGGTATTACAAAAATATTTTTTTAAATAATATGTATTTATATGAGTAAACTTTGTTTTTTTTTCTGTAAAAAAATGCCTTTTATTCGTCATTTTTAAAAAACCTTTTATTTCCCAGCCTATAATTGAGGAAAAAAAGCACAGTTGTATTGTGCATATACAAAGAGTAGTAAGAAATAAAATAATTACCGATTTGCGCTTTTACCATTTTGCTCTTTTACCAATGTGATCTTTTACCAATATGCGCTTTTGACGTTATGCTCTTTTACCATTTTGCTCTTTTACCATTTCGCTCTTTTACCATTTTGAGACCAGTTTACCATTTTGCGCTTTTACCGTTACGCGCCTAAAGGGAATGTAGCTTTCTAATGGTGAAAGAATTTTTGAAATCGGTCCAGTAGTTTCGGAGATTACCCCCAATATACATACATACATACATGTTACCAACATTACCTCTTAGAGCTCTACCTCTTAGATAGATAGTATAGTATATTATAGTAATAACACAATAAAGTATTTGGGCGTGATAGTGGATAATAACTTGAAATGGTATCAACATATAGACTACATGTGCTCACGAGTAAGGAAACTAATATATGTTTTTAAAAATTTACGCGCTGTTGCTTCCATGCCGATGCTTATCAATACATATAAGTCTTTATGTGAATGTGTCATCCGATATGGTATTTGTACATGGGGATCTGCTGCAAAGACACATTTGATTGATTTAGAAAGGGCACAAAGGGCTGTTATTAAGGTTCTTCTCAAACTACCTTTTAGACACCCTACAGAAGAAATTTATAAAATAGCACAGGTTTTATCAGTTAGACAATTATTTGTTTTCGATAGCCTTAGACGCTACCACTGTAAAACTGTTCCATTCATTCCGGATAACTCAATTGGAAAACGAATAGATAAGTGTCCAGTGCCGTTTGTGAAGTCGACATTTGCACAACATCATTATAACTATATTACTCCATACATCTACAATAAAATAATGTTAAAATGTTCAAACCAAGAAAGGAGTATGAAGGAGTTAAACGTGGGTAGCTTCAGGTTCCTTATATTAGAATGGTTACGTAAATTCAATTATAATGATTTGGAAATATTTATTTTTGGTTAAATACAGAACTTTTACCTAAGCATCTAGCACCCAGCACAAAACATACACACACACACACACATACATCTATTCACGCAACTATTCACACTCAACCTTTTCCATTACCCATTTAACATCTATCATAGTTTCCCCAACTCCTTTCTTTTTATCCTGTGGTATTCCCTACCCTGCAAGGGTATTACCCGAACTCAGCTCCTCTGTTTGCATATTTTCTACTTCTTAATTATTGTTTCTTTTATCTTACTATTTCTATATTATTGATAAAAACATATCGTAAGTAGATTCATTGTAATGGGAGAAGAAACGAAACACAGTCTCGACTAGTCGAATGTCAGCAGATTCATTTGGTACATTGTAACATGTTTGTTTTGGATCAATAAATATTATTATTATTATTATTATAGTATAGATTACTTATACCCAATTAGAATTACTACTCAATTTAACCATTGGAAACTGAGTAATCAACAAGAAATAGTGGAAAGTGGCGATATTTTATTTGTTTGAAAAAAAAAAGAATTATTCTGGTTCACTCTATAAATTAATAGTATGTAATACTAATTACGATAACACACAGAGTGCACTTATTCAATTAATAGTATGTAATAGTAATTACGATAAGGCAAGCAAATAAAATAATATCTCTGTCATACATCGTATATAGGTATCAATATCACAAATTACAATCGCCTTCTTACATTTCTAACAGAAGGAAAATATCAATAAACACGCAATATTAGCACGGTGTAGTATCATAGCACTGTTATTGGATCTATACTAATTATTAACAGAAGCCGACGTTGTTAATCACTATTACCGCAATTATTATCACGAAACTAAGGTAAGTAAATAAGTTTGTCTTTATAATACACTCGTATGAGAACTGACATAGAAATCGAGGTTTTAAATTGAGCCTAATATAGATAGATATTAGCAGTCTCGCGGTTTCACCCGCGTTAGTCCCGATCTCACGGGATCTCAAAAACCCTTTCTTATTGGATCTCTACACATTACAATAAACACTCTCTCCAAATTTCATGTCTCTAGGACCAGCAGTTTAGGCTCTGCTTTGATATACATATAGGTCAGTCGGGACTTTTATATAGGTCAGTAGGACGGGAATTTTATATATAAAGAAGATTACACACACACATTGTCTAACAATAATCCAAAATAATTTAGAACTCTTTTTGATAGGCGAGTCAAAGCGTACTTCTACATCCAACGAGGGTAAAAAAATAAGCTCTTTTCCTCCCCTTTTTCTTTTTGTATGGAGAGAAGAGCTTTTTCCTTTTCTATGGAGTGTCACGTGCCTTCGCCTGAAAGGGTTATTTAGATCCCCTCAAAAACATTTTCATGTAAAATGTAGCCAAGACGAGAGCGAGATCATATGATGGGCACTGTCAAAAAGTTATAAGATGTCATGTACCTAAAGCCAAGCTTAAACTCTACACGCCCCAACTCCACAAGCACCTTACTTCACAAACTCAACATCTTAGCCAAAATATATGGCTGGCCGTTTCGCTACCTTGCATGGGGTTTCTGTTAAGCAATTG
The DNA here is from genome assembly GCA_958496205.1 of Idaea biselata. NCBI lineage: Eukaryota > Metazoa > Arthropoda > Insecta > Lepidoptera > Geometridae > Idaea > Idaea biselata. Next base: position 23,599,985 of record OY292396.1, on the reverse strand, counting down.
TTCTTGCGGTAATGAAACGGCCAAGCCCATATATTTTGGCTAAGATGTTGAGTTTGTGAAGTAAGGTGCTTGTGGAGTTGGGGCGTGTAGAGTTTAAGCTTGGCTTTAGGTACATGACATCTTATAACTTTTTGACAGTGCCCATCATATGATCTCGCTCTCGTCTTGGCTACATTTTACATGAAAATGTTTTTAGGGGATTTCATCTCTTTTTGTAGTTTGCATAATATTAGTAGGTAAAGTAGGGTGTATTTATTTATCAGTAAATATATATTTCTTTTTTTCATTTTCAATAGGTCGTGAATTAACGACTTACGCGTCATGCCGTAGGTACAGCGTTTATGACGATGTTTCCACTGTTCACTACTCGTTTGGCCACCACAGGCGGATAGCGAAACAACTTTAAAAAATATTCTTGTTGTTCATCCTTCACTGTACGACAGCGGTAAACCTTTCTAATTATCAATCAATTTTTTTCATACCTCTAGCACCTCTAATACACATTAGGTGCGCTCGCTTAACTCCATCCACTAATTTAAAGGGTAGAGGGGTAGAGGGTGAATTACTAAAAATCCTGATTTTCTGTATTTTATTATTTATAATAAGAAGTTATAGTACCTCTAGCATCGAAATTTGCGAAAGTTCATACAAATAGCCATCCCTTAATTTTAGGGGTTGGGGGGTGAAAGTTTCAACTTTTAGAATTTTCTAGTTGTTTGTGTACTAATACCAACCTACATACCAAATTTTAGCTTTCTAGGACTTCGGGAAGTACCATTTGAATTTTGATGATCATCAGTGAGTGAGTGAGTGAGTGAGTCAGTGACGAAATTGGAGGTTTTTAGATATCAATCAAATCTAAACTATAGGAGCTATGTAATTGAAAGTGTGTATTTTTATTTAGTCCCCTATTGACATTATACCCCGTGAATAACATTCATCTGGTATATTCTAAACCCAAGTTATGAGGGTTCAAAAAACCGACGAAACCTTTCGAGAAAAGGTAGGTAGTGCCCGTACGCTTCGCTGGCTCGTCTTGGCGGGGGCACTACCGTGCCCCCAGATGTCAAGAGCATGTTACAATGGCTTTATTTATTACGCAGCGTCCTACGTAGACGATTGGATGCGAATGCGATTGCGATCCGATCCGATCCGGTGCGGTGCGGTGTGACGCGGCGACTCTGTCCTAAGTGCGCGCGTGTCGGCGGCTTGGCGTCGGGCATCGCATCTAGTTCGGACGTAAATGTCAAGTCGACAGATCGCGTTCGCATCAATTCGTGCCGCGCCGTACGCACGTAGGCCACTTCAATGGCTATCGACTGTTTGTTTTTTCCGCACCGCATCGGATCGGATCGCGTTCGCATCCACGTATCCACGTAGTACGCTGCGTTAGAATGTACCAGATTCGTGGTTACCCGTTTCGATCAAAAGTTACGTTTGTCGTAAATTTTATGGCATACCTACTATCAACTAGTAAGTAAGAAGTAAGTAGCACTAGTAAGAAATGTACTATAGTTAGTACATTGTCTTAATTTGGGGAGAGATTGTGCTGTGTGTACCTAATGTTTATTTTTTATTTATGTTTGATCGATCATTGTTTGATTACAAGAATCTGTGGTAACCGCTGTCATCAGTGGTGTGTGGTATCTGTAGCTTCTACTTTAAAAAGTGAATTGCTTTCTAATTTTTATAAACCGATCAGTGAAATATGGTAATAGGTAAATATAAGTGCCTACGACAAGGTAGGCACCATCGCGTCGGCAAATTTGCATCTAAATTGTTACCTTCACTACAGTATAACATCATACCTTCACTGTCAGGTTACTAGTAAATCATTTTCTATAAAATTATAGTCCATAATGTTTTCTTTACGACTTCCACCTACTTTGCTGAATGTGGAACAGGAACCATTGAAAATCGTAGATTTATGGAGGTCTTTCTGTTTGAAAATTTATAACATCGATAGTTATGAAGTATGTAGGTTTATACCTACAACCTTGCTTTCTGGTCAATAAGTAGCTATAGCGCACCCACGTTTTGACATAATATGATAAAGATTGGCCCTAAGGAGTCTCTCGAGACTGCTACGAAACGGCCTTACTTGGAGGCCTTAAAAAGTCAGGCTAGGCTTTTCATGAATTGGATATTATATCATAAGAGCTATTTTCAATACATGAAATGTTTTCTGGTAGAAAAGGATATATATAGGTAAATCTATCTATCCATCCATTACAGCCCTTTCTTTAGGATAATAGACATAGGACATCCTCTTTCACTCCTCACGATCTTGACTTCCTGATACGTACGGATGAAATATAAGTAGTATAGAGATATGAGGTCAGTTAAAAAACTTTACAATTAAATTTACGCATTGTGGTACTTGAATAGTCGAGGGTCAATAGTTAAGTCTCGCTTATTTTTAAAGATCAAGGCAAGTACTTTGTTCTGCAGATCAGATAGTTTAACCTCGGTTGGTCACTTGAGGTCGTGTGCAATTCAAGTGGAACCAAATTCTTAACGAATAAGAAAGATAATTACCTACTTACCTACTACTAAACAATTTAATTATCTTAGAACAATGAACAATAACCAAGTAAAGCCAAATAATAGAAATTAATGAGCCTTCCCATGTTAAATCTGACAATCTGTGATTAATTAATAATTACCATTCTTGTGGTTCAAATCTAAAAATACCATCAAGAGATCTTAATAGGTACTTATTTCTATGCGCGTGACTATTTAATCTTATTCTATTTTTTCAATGAGATAGGATTGCATTTGGTTTATTCTACTTTCTTCACCTGGGTGAAAAAGCTGGTTTAAGAGCCTTATAGCCGCTAAACTCAAAATCCATGTCGGGTTCATCGAAAATTGTTGATTATTTCATGAAGGAATGTTGTTGAACTTTTTTTTGTGTATGTTAGGCGCCAAATAACCACAGTTTTCTGAACGCGGACTATGACAGCAGCGCCCCTAGCGGATCGGCGGTGAACCCTCTCTCCAATTCGCCATGTTGTACAATCGGCAATTGATTTACTACAATAATCTTAATCTAAGTGATTACATAAATAAAACTCAAAGTAATACTATATATTAGTTGTTTAATATATCCCTCATCTGCATACATAACAGATTGGCGACGAGGATCAGTGATAATAAAAGTGAAGTGAAAACAGAACGTAACCTCTCGTGCAGAACAGTGAAATCCCACGTGTTCCTACACCCCTTTTCCTTTGGTCCAAGGGTTCCAAGTCCCGTGTTGATAACTCGCTTCACAAACTCCTTTTTCCCTCATTACAATGGAGCAACAATTAGGACAAGTTTTGTCTCAGATGATGGAGACGATGAGGAGTATGCAGCAGCAGCAAGTACAATTACAACAGGCTTTACAAAACGGCGATAAATCCGTTAGCGGTATTACATTACAACCGTACGATGAAAACAACGAATCATTTTCATGCTACTTACAAAGACTAGAAAACTACATTGCCTTGAAAGGCGTTACCAAAGCTACAGTTAAAGTGCAAATTTTCCTTAATTGTATTGGCCCTAAATACTACCAAGTACTGAAACACATCACAGCACCAGGGGACCCGGAATCAAAAACATATGAGGACCTGGTAAAAACATTAAAGGACCATATTGCCCCAGAACCAGGTGAAGTAGCCCAACAGCACAAATTCTGCCTCCGGCAACAACATGAGTGTGAAAGTATTGCCAATTATGTGGCTGGATTAAAAGAAATTGGTGGAAAATGTAACTTTATATGCAATGATTGCAAACATAGTACATTTGAGACTCATCTACGTGTTCAGTTCATACGAGGGCTGCGTAGCTCTGAAATCAAAGAAAGGTTGTTACAAGAATCTCCTTCTACAAAAATTGATGATTTAATTAGGACTGCACTGGCGATTGAAACTTCAAAATCTGAAACAAAAGAAATGGGGCCAGATATTCAATCTAATATAAATAAAATATCTGTGAGAACTAAGAAACAAAATACATTCAATACAAATTATGAAAATGGAAGAAAAATTAAGTGTTTCCGGTGTGACAACCTCACAGCGGTGCAGTGCAGACTAAAAGATAAACTATACTGTAAGAAATGCAAAACAAAGGGACATATCCAAACAGTATGCTTCAAAGAACATAAACAGTTAGAGCTAGTAAGTGAACAATACATGGAAGAAGATGAAGTTTACGAAATACATAACATACTCCATAAAAATAATATGCAAAATGATAAATTCAATATTACACTACAACTAAATGGAAAAGTACTCACCTTAGAGCTTGATACTGGTGCAGCAGTTACAACTTGCTCTGCAGAATATTACAAAACAAATTTTGGCAACCTGAAACTAACAAAGACACCAGTAAAGTTGAGAACATACACAGGCGAAATAATACACCCGCTGGGAACATGCAATTTGAATATTACATACAAAAATACACATGTTGAAGGAAGAATATTCGTCATAGATAGAGAAGTAGATCCGGTTTTGGGAAGAGAATGGATAAGAAAATTAAACCTACAATTTGACATAAATTCACTACAAAAACAAGAAAATGATATTACAGGAAAAGAATTTAAAGAAAAATTGCAAAAATTAATAGAAGAGTATCAAAACTTATTCTCCGAAGAAATAGGCGAAATTAAAGATTACCAAGCAGCATTTAAATTAAAAGAAGGGGCAGTACCAGTATTTTTGAAGCCAAGACCTGTATGTACCCTTTGCACTCAAAGCTCAAGTAGAAGCGGAAATTGACAGGTTAGAAAAAGAAGGAATAATAGAAAAAGTTACATACTCACAGTGGGGGACCCCAATTGTTCCTGTCATAAAACAAAATGGAAAACTTCGCTTGTGTGCAGACTATAGAGCAACATTAAATAAAAATCTGGATAACGACAACTACCCCATTCCACGGATTGAAGAGATATTTTCAAGACTAAGCGGTGGAAAGTACTTTTGCACGCTGGATATAAACCAAGCATATTTACATATGAAATGTAGAGACTCCGAAATGCAAGCTATAAGTACGTGCAAAGGAAACTAAAAAGTAAAAAGGTTAATGTTTGGAGTAAAAATTGCACCAAATGTTTGGCAAAGATACATGGACCAAACACTACAGGGATTAGAAGGTACAGCTTGTTTCTTTGATGATATAGCCTTATAAGGACATACATACATACAACTACTACAAAGAATCAAGAAAGTATTCGACAAGTTAAATGAATGTGGGCTACACCTAAACAAAAAGAAATGCCAATTTTTCCAGAAGTCTGTTATGTACCTGGGACATACAATAAATGAAAATGGATTACACCCTACAGAAGAAAAGATAAATGACATAAAGAATAGCCCACGACCTACAGACGTTTCATCTCTACGTACATTCCTGGGAATGGTTAATTATAATCAACAATTCCTTCCAAACTTAGCATCAAAACTAAATCCTTTATACAAATTACTTCAAAAAGATACAAAATTTACATGGTCTACAGAATGTGAGAGAGCATTTCAAGAACTGAAAAAGGAGATATGTGGAGAAAAAGTACTTATTCCATTCCATGAAAACTTACCTGTCACACTTGCCACGGATGCATCACCAACAGGATTCGGTTCTGTGCTGTCACACATTATGCCAGATAAGTCTGAACGACCCATAGCATTTGCATCAAAATCCCTCACCAAAGCAGAACGAGGTTTCAGCCAGTTAGATAAAGAAGCTGCTGCACTAGTATGGGGACTGAAGAAATTTTTCCAATATTGCTATGGCAGAAAAATAATACTAATTGTGGACAATCAACCATTAGCCAGAATTCTACACCCCGAGAAAGCAACACCAGGTAAGACAGCCATACGGCTTGTACACTATGCAAACTTCCTGGCAGGATTCGACTATGAGATAAGACTAAGAAAGACTACAGAACATGCTAATGCAGACTACTTTTCAAGACTACAACATACAAATACGAATGAAAAGGATGATACGCTTACAGACGATGAAGCTTTCTACCTAAATCAAATTGCGGAAATACCTGTTTCATTACAAGAAATAAGAGAAGCTACAGCTATTGACCCGGAACTGAAAAGTCTCTACATAGAGATACAATCCGGTAGAGAAGATACAAATAGATTACATGAATTTTCATTACAAAACAACTGCGTATTTTATGGCATACGAGTTGTCATACCAAAAAAACTTAAAATTTTAGAAGAACTACATTCAGCGCACACTGGTATTGTAAAGATGAAGGCCTTAGCCAGAAGTTACGTATGGTGGAAGAATATTGACACAGATATAGAAAATATGGTGAAACAATGCAAGACATGCTGTTTAATGCAGAAAAACCCTACTGAAGTACCTCCACACAGCTGGGAATACCCAAAAGAACCATGGAGCCGAATTCACATTGACTATGCTGGACCATTCATGAACCAATACTTTCTTATTGTGGTGGATGCCTACACTAAATGGTTAGAAGTCATACCTACTATGTCTATTACAGCTACAGCCACCATAAACATTCTAAAAAAATTGTACACTACATTTGGCCTACCAATAACACAGGTCTCAGACAATGGAAGACAGTTTAGATCAGAAGAGATGCAAAGATTTTTAAAAGAAAATGGAATACAAGCTAAATTTACAGCACCATTCCATCCATCTACAAACGGCCAGGCCGAAAGATACGTCCAAACTGTGAAAAATAAGCTAAAAGCAATGGAAAATGAAGAAAGATCAGTATATGATAAACTGCAAAGATTTTTAATGATGTACAGAAAAACACCCAACTGTACTACAGGATTAAGTCCAGGAGAAATGATGTTCAAAAGGATATACAGAACAAGAATAGACTTAGTAAAAAGAACACAAGAAATAAAAAAATACAATAATGAAGAGATAGTAGTAAACAAGGAGTTTCAAAGAGGAGATAAAGTACAAATAAGAATGTATGACAGCAATAAATGGAAATTTGGAAAAATAATAGATAGAAAAGGGAAACTACATTATGAGGTGGAAGTGATGGGAAAATACACCAAAGACACGTTGATCAAATCATTAAGACTGCATGCATGAGTGAGAATCCTAAGATACCCAATACTTACCGGACGAGACCGAGAGACCTGCGAGAAAATGCATATACACCGGAAAAAGACATTACTACACAAGCAAGCCCTACACAAAGTGAACCTACACCAATCATTCCGAGGTCTCTTATTGAAAAGCCAGAAAACCTAGCAGACATAGGCCAAGAGACATCAGAACATGCAACAGCTATAGTTCCAGCTACACCTACCTTGCCTCTAAGTACATCTCAACCAGTTACAATGGAACCACGTCGAAGCACCAGAGTCAGAAGACCACCAGTGCGGTTGAACCTTTGAATTAAATGACACGGGAGAGTGTTAGGCGCCAAATAATCACAGTTTTCTGAACGCGGACTATGACAGCAGCGCCCCTAGCGGATCGGCGGTGAACCCTCTCTCCAATTCGCCATGTTGTACAATCGGCAATTGATTTACTACAATAATCTTAATCTAAGTGATTACATAAATAAAACTCAAAGTAATACTATATATTAGTTGTTTAATATATCCCTCATCTGCATATATAACAGTAATCGACATTGTTTCCGACATTTTAGTGCAGTTTCCAGACAAATATGTCAAAACGTATTGAAGCCTATTGAAATTTTAGCCAAAACAGACATTTTTTGTCTAAAATTTGGATAGGCTTTGCACCAATAGGAGGTTTTTGTCTTAAAACTACACCAAAATGTAGGAAACAATGTCACCTACAATCCATACACAAAAAAAAGTTCTACGACATTCCGTCATGAAATAATCAACAATTTTCGATGAGCCCGACAGGGATTTTGAGTTTAGCGGCTATAGGGCTCTTAAGAAAGTGGAATAGTTTTGTCGACTCATCTTAGGTACCTTGGAATCATTTCACCCAGGTGAAATAAGTCGACATACATGTCGAATCATTTCACATTGGAATTGATTTACCCAGGTGAATTTGACCTCACCTGGTAAGGTGAGGTCAAATTGAGGTGAGGTCCCGTACCAGGTATGGTACGGGAAGCGACGATGAGTTCGACGATGTAACTTGATATCGATTCAATTAATTCGTTCGTACTTTTTTAATTCATCAAGTTTACTTTCACTGCAAGTGTTATAATTCATTCCTTCTATAATCAATCATACATAATAGATAGATAATTGATAAATAGGTACCACATAAAAATAAATCAAATTCAATTGGTTGTCTAATCAATTACACCTCATAAGAAACTGTTTATTTGTCATAAACTGCGCATAACTAGTCATTAGTTTAACTTAATAAATGATTCATAAGGAATTCGCCCAAAAACGCAGTTACTGATGCAATATAATTTGATTTATGTGTAGTTTTAAATGCATTTCGAATATTTTTTATTTTTGGTTTGCAACCAGGATGTTTTATTACTATTAATGTTCCAATAGAATAGATAGATTATCTGATTCGAATTGATATTCATAAGTTCCTTCTCTTTTCCTACAAAAATATTATGTAACAACACTACAGAATAGAGAATAGTGGGTGCATACAAATCAAACAACCAGCTATTTTAGATGTTGTAAAATTTATCAAAATAAAAATTTATTACAAAGGAATGTAATCAGAAGTAGGTATTGTTATAAAAAAATATTTGAAAATGACGACAATGCGTTTCGGAGAGGGTAAAGTAATCCGACCCCTTTTCGTTTTTGTATTAACAGTTTCCCGCCGTTTCACCCAAGTAAGTCCCGGGGAATTTCGAAAAAATCTTTCTTAGTAGATAACTCACATGACAAATAACACACTTTGAAAATTTCATGTCCCTAAGACCAGCGGTTTGGACTGTATGTTGATTTATATACATAGGTCAGGCATTTTATATGTCTTAGATAGTGGATATAGGACTATGTGATATGTATGACGTTGACGATACCCGTGCCGAATATTTGAAAATAAAAGATAGACAATAATATGTAACCAATACGCCCAATATGGTTAGCGCGTTCACCCGACAAGCGAAGAGCACGGGTTCCAACCCTGTCATCGGAGGATTTTTGATAATGCATTTCTCTTTAAGTAATAAAAACAAGAAGTATTATAAGATAAACGTTTTTTTACCTGTTTGTTTTAATACGCTTCATAAATACCCACCCAAATTCAAGTAATAAATTACATAACAAGCGCGAATCTTAAAGAAACGAAGTAGGTTGATTTTTTTTATGGTTTTGAATATTCCACACACTAGGTGTGGAATATTCAATTTTGGGGTTTGATTGCATCGAAAGTAAAACACTGAATATATTATAGAATAAATTGATGCTATTTTAAGTAATTAATTTATATATTTTGGTTTCCACTGCTTCCTAGATACATTATTAATATCTAGCTGGGGTAGTATTATCAATTTTACATATTTAATGAATACCGAATATTAGGTAATCAAAGTGATGAATATCTACCTAAGCCAGTCGATTAGTTGGATCAAAAGTTAAAATAATAAGGTTTAAAAACAAAACGAAAACTTTATTTTATAAAATTCGCCTTGGTCATCTGCCTAGATAGGCAGATTTGTATATCATGGACTATGAATTAGACTTTTAAAGTAAACACTACATTTTTAGTAGATTTAGCTGTAACCAGGAGGGTTACTTCGGTTCGTTTCGATACGACAACGATACTGTCATAACGATGGTTCTACTGTCACCCTACTATCAGAATGTGACAGTAGAATCATCGTATGACAGTATCGATGTCGTATCGAAACGAACCGCAGTAACCCTCCAGGGGTCACGGGGCATTTTCCGTACGCACCTGCCCAATTATTGGGCCACTGTTTAATCTTTTTTTTTTAAATGATACATTGTGTTATTTTTCGTTTTGCGATGGTGATATAAAATTTTTTGTCATTCTCATTTTATTCACTCGATCTACCAGTGACCAGAAGGTGCTGTTTTAAGACCTCAAAACGCATTGAAAACGCTAAAATCAACGCTATTAAAACGGAAAAATCAATTTAATTGGTCGGCTGGGATTCGAAATCACCATCTTCGGAAGTCGGAGTACCATTTGACCAACACCACACTAAGCTCTGACCTATTGAATTTGCTAAGCTACAGAGAATAGAAAACATAATGTCATTTGAGGTTACCAAATTGAATAAAAACGGTAACTAAATAGGGCTAGTCGTCGTTATTGGAGCATGTAGTGCGTGAGTCGCATAAATTTGGGTGACGTTTTGGTCACGATTTCACAGCATCCATATAGAGTTACAATAATAAAAGGCTGATGTCATCAAACCAAGTAAACATGTTAACCATGTAAAACATTTGAAGTAGGTAGACTCCTCGCCATACATACACACACACACATTTACTCCTTCACAATGCACATCATCACGCTCATTTACCCTCCTGAAATTGTAATCACTTTGCCAAAGGGATGCTCCTTCTCATTTACAATTATTATGTAAATACTAAAGTGTTACTGTTATTTTGATCGCCTCTACGTCAGGCTTAGCCTAGTGTGGTAGGTATATTTATTTTACACTTCTAAATTGTAAACTTTTGGGCAATAAATTATTTATCATTTAGGTATACTTACCTGATATAATTGAGAGTACCATAATTATAGGCAGATACAGGAGATAGGTTATTTGTGATTTTGCGTAGGTATGTACCTAACAAACACACTATTGAATGGTACGATAGGGTGCGAGCTAATATGAGATATTTTTTGATTGATGACATTCCAATATCAAGAATTCAATATTTACAAGTAGCTTCAGATTAGATATTGATTGTTAGTTACCTGAATAAAATATTATTATATTAATAAATATTTTTTTTACTTTGTACAAGCGTACTTATCAGTGTTCCACCTAGGGTTGCCAACCGTACTATAATATATAGTATTGAACTATATTTCAGCTCAGCGTACTATATACTTTTGGAAGCACATATAGTACGCAAAAATACTATATTTCCGGCATAATTAGTAAAAATGTGTTTCTTTTATAAATTCCACCCTCCTCTGCGTTTACAGAGGAGTAGGGCATGCAATATCGGAAGGTTTTCAATCTCGGGACGATATCGATATTAAGGGCTCAATCCCGGGATCCCGGGATTGATACTGAGATTTTAGATATCGTTAAAAAAAGCAAATTTAAAAATGTGTTAAATCTAAAATATTTAATATATTTAAGACTCTAGTGGTTTCATTACGTAAATAAGTTACCCCGAGGGCCGTCCACCCCATCATATTGGAAACATGGCGGACAAATAGCCTAAACCCGAAAGTGTCTAAACTTTCGCGCCAAATTCTAGGCGCACCACTAAAATGTTTTTAGCAGAAAAAAATTGCATGCGCGCTTGTATAAAAAATAATTGTCTAAAAAAATTGCAATGAATCACGTTACTTTTATTGTTTTAAACATTTTACCAATTCCCTACGCTTCTAAAACTCTACAGATCTCTTCCTCAGGGGTAGACTAATTTGGGTTTAATTTTAATAGTTCTATTCAATCATTCCATGAGGAAAAATATAGCTAAAAACCTTAATTTATACCCAAATAGTAAATTGCTCAAATCTCGATATCGGATCACTCAATCCCGGGATTATAATATCGAACTTTTGCGTCCGAGATCCCGGGATTACGATATCCCGGGATCCCGGGATTCATGCCCTACAGAGGAGTGTTTTCTATGTAGAGAGAAAAAAGAAAAGCCATAAAAACAGTGCTCATAATTTAGAGATTGAATGTCGGGAAACATTTTTTTTTTAATTCAAGAAAGAAAGAGTGGTTGAAAGTGTGAAAATGCGTAAAAATGCATTTGCGGTTTAGCAAAAAAAATGGTTAAGTGCAAAAAATACGTGTTTTTTTCGAAATATTCTACAAAACACAGCTCAAATTTTTGTACTATATTTTTTTGGGTCGTACTATGTTTTTTAGCCACAAATACTATATTTTTCGAAAAAAACTGTTGGCAACCCTGGTTCCACCACTTAGGCCAGTGCATATAGTCACTAAGGCAAACGGATCGCCACTCGTTATACTATTGTCTTCTACCCACTGAACTCGAACTGAAGTTCAGTGCTTCTACCTTCATGCATCACCATTAAGAAGACCCCCTTAAAGGCTTAAGAGGATAGTCTCCATTCTCTTTCTTCATACAAACGTAGTTTAAATTTTCCTCCCTGGGTAAAGAAATTAGAGCAGGGTTTCCCAAACTGGGGGGCGCGCCCCCCAGGGGGGGCGCAGAGGCATTTACAGGGGGGCGCGGGTCACCTGTGTAGTTAACAAATTAAAACCTGATTTAAAAATTGTTTCCTTAGTCGGCCAATGTTATCTTAATCATGTTAAGAACTTATCAGTATCTACCTCCTCCTCACAGGCGCTATCAAAGGTATTTGGTACAACTTGCCAAATACCTTTTGTATGACTTTGAAAACTATAATTTTATTTTTTTTTTACGGTCGAAAGGGGGGCGCGCCTCAAATAAGTTAGGGAACCCCTGCATTAGAGCAAATATGTTTATGCCATAAAAGTTATATCTGTCATGACTACCTTTTTATTTTTTTCATTTTTTTTTATATTTTTTTTTATTAAGTATTATTTTAATTAGAAAATAAAAAAAAAATGAAAAGGTAGATGCATTGTCATGATGACAGATATAGGTTTTATGGCATAAACATATTTGCTCTAATGTCTTTATCCAGGGAGGAAAATTTAAACTACGTTTGTATGGAGAAAGAGTATGGAGACTATCCTCTTAAAGTGACGACGTAATTTCTAGCTAATCGTGTTAGGTCTGAAATATCTGTTGAGATAATGGTCAATCGTTCACTTACACGGCTATAAAAGTTAGTAATTTAGCATACCATAAGTAAATGATGATGAAACGACAGCGATTAGCTTTGGAATAAATTAGATTGATCTCAACTGTTACAAATTAATTAGTAAGATTTACATTTACAATTAATTAGTAGATAAGTAGCAAATAGTAGCAGATGGATCGCTGACTATGAGCGTAAAAGATATTAGACCAACAAATGATAGAACAAGCGAAAGTATACCTACCATATAAACCACTAAAGTCGAAGATACACTAATAGTACATTGAAATATTAAATTTTTTTGGGCTCCGCGTGCATTTGTCAGAGGACGCAATTTAATTTTTAGATATCAAGGGGGGGTTAGTTTAAAGTTAAAAAATAGTTTGTGCATATTTGTACCCGTTTATCCAAGATGGCGGCCGTGGGACAAGAGCCACAACCCCACAAACTATTATTTAACTTTAAACTAACCCCCCCTTGATATCTAAAAAATAAAATTGCGTCCTCTGACAAATGCACACTCAAATGTAACATTTCAATGGAGTATAAAGATTACTTTATTGATTATTTGAAAGGCTCGTTCGACAACCACTTTATCAAACGCTATACAGACACGATAACTACTTAATTAGCAATTGTTATGTAACGTGACGTAATATTTCAAATGATGCATCGATGTTAATTGACTCCTCTTCATCAGTTAAGAAACTAAAAATTCTTAAAAAGATATGGCTTTGCCTGACTAGCTTTATTCTGTGACTTCACCCGCTTAATGTTCGATCATGTCGTATTATCAGATTTGTAGGGTGTATTTATTTATTATTTATAATGAAATTAAACTTATTTTCCTGTTTGTTCGCGTTGCTTCACTATCACTACATTGTATAAAACAAAGTCGCTTCCCCCTGTTTTTCCCTATGTATGTACCTAAACTTATAATATCTTTAACTACGCAACGGATTTCGATGTGATTTTTCATATAGATAGAGTGATTCAATGAGGAAGGTTTAAATGAATAATATACCGTACGTAACCGGGACGAGTCGCTAGTATATTATAGGTAGGTATTAGGCAATTTTCAACGCCCACCGTTACGTACTACGTTCTATCAATAACATTGTTTTATAAAAATACTAGCTGACCCGGCAAACGTTGTTTTGCCTTATAAATTATAGATAGTAGCCGATTCTCAGACCTACTGAATACGCATATAAAATTTGGTAAAAATCGATCAAGCCGTTTCGGAGGAGTACGGTAACTAACATTGTGACATGGAAATTTTATATATTAGAGATAGATTAGATGTAACCTAACATAAATACCTTTTATGTTTTTTTTTGCGTGGGAAAATCTGATTAAGACCATCAGGCCGCTCTCGGGGGAGAGCGGCCCGGTGAGTGGGGGTCCCCCCGACCGAGGATGGGGGGTTGCCGGGGTATACCCACTAAAAACCCACGGTGTCCGTACACTCCGCTAAGTGTGGGGACAGAAGGGAAACACTCTCGCATACTACCGTCTGCCTCACAGCGGTTGGCCGCGTCCGGCCTCGTCTCCAAATTCCTCCGAAGAGGAAAAACTATCACGATGGGGCGGCGTGGACACGCCGCCACCACCTCGGGCTCGTTGTTTGACGGCTTACCCCCCCGAGTCAGCCGCCAAGAGCCGTTTAGGGGAACCTGGGATGTCTGGACACTCCTGGTTCCCCTGCGACGGGTGAGGTCTGTGGCCCCGTCGCCGACCACTTTTCGGCTACAGGGGATAGGGCGAGCGGCAACAACACACCGACACTCCTCTCCCCCTGCAGCCCCACCGCGTCTGCCATCTAACGGTGGCGGCCCCGCCGAGGCCGCGGCGGATAGGAAGAGCGGCAACGCAACACCGACCCTCCTCTCCTGCCGCGGCCCCGAAATCTCTAGCCGCGAGCCGAAGCTCGAGCGGCTCCTCCTCGGGTGGGTTCCTCTTCGCTTCACCGTGGGTGACCAAGCCACGGTTACTAAGCCCCCCCCCGCCACGACAAGGCGGGAACCCCTCGGGGGGTAACATAAATACCTTTTTTAACTAGGGGAATCTCCTTAAGACTGTCAGGCTGCTCCCGGGGGAGAGCGGCCCGGTGTGTGAGGGTCCCCCCGATGATGGTGTGCGGCCGGGGTATACCCACTAAACCCCTCGGTGCCCGTCTTTTCCGCTATTTGTCGGGGACAACGGGAACAGCGTTCCTCCTCGGGTGGGTTCCTCTTTGCTTCACCGTGGGTGATCAAGCCACGGTTACTAAGCCCCCCCGCCACAACAAGGCGGGAACCCTTCGGGGGGGTAACATAAATACCTAACCTAACCTAACATCTTTTTTTGTAAATAGTTTGAATAATTAACTACACAACCTATAATTATTGATACATTTACATTTTGCCTAGAAAGATTTTGATCGTAAAAAACTGTATCGAATTGGACCATCACCATAATAATTTTAATATTTTTAGTGTTCAATACCTCAAAAGGAAATGTTGCTGTTGCAAACTATGCAACGAGATAATAAGTCGGGAGCGAAGCTCTAAACTCGTTAGCTAACCGAATGGTTGTTTGTGGCAGTCCACAAGTCTTCTGACTACCAGCCAAGTTAAGGATCTTAACTTGGCTGGTAGTCAGAATTAAGATTAGGGATTAGGTTAAGGTAAGGTCCAAGTTATGGACCAAATTGGTAGAACCGCGAGTCGTCTTGCCACGACAAGGAAGGTTACTAGGACCATGGAAAGTTTCAGAGATATTACAAACTATTGGGTCGGATAAGGACTGATTTGGTTTAGCCTCCATCACAATAAGAAGAAGAAGATACATCAAGAATCTTAATATGGAATCACTCGATAGGTCGCCTGTCGGTCAACCAATTATTTATTGCTCTATTTGCTTGTTTATTTTACTGCTTAATAATAATAATAAATAAATAAATAAATTCTGTAACAACACACAGCGCCATCTAGCCCCGTGGTAAGCGACTAAGCTTGTGTTACGGTGACTAGACAACGGATATAATACTTATATTTATTTTTCTTTTGTAAATACATACATATTATACATAGAAGGACACTCAGACCAGACACAAATATTTATTTTTAAGCATAAATACTTGCACCCGGCGGGAATAGAACCCGCAACCTCCTGCATTGCAGTCGCGCTCTCGCACGACGCGCCACAGAGGTCGTCAATCGTAATAATAATGAACTAATGTGCTTTCAGTTTTTACTTACTTCTTATAAAGTTATATCACGTCGTAGCGTGTTTTGTAGAAAATTGCTCTGGAACTAAAAACATAGTTTGATATCACCATCGGCTTCAAACCAAATCAAATCATCCAAATTGACTAAAAGAAAAAGAAAAGTTAGTGTTCCATTTCCCACGGCACTGCAAATCTTATTTTTAAGGTAAATAAACAAATCGTGATAATGTTATCTAAGCTTATCTGTCAGTGAGGAGGGTCGGAGGGGAGGGAGTGAGTGTCAGGCTGTAGCCAGCTGAGTACTCGCCGACAGCGACGCAGCGCGCACGCTCGCGCTTCCCTCCGCATAAAATGCCGGTAAACTCGATTCCACAATAATACGGACGTTTCTATAGAAAAACAAAGTGATTGTGTTGTTATTTTCACATCGGACAGAAAAGCTGTGAACTGATTTATTGGACTTTTAGCATTTTATTAACGGGTAAGATTCGTGCCTTATTCAAGATTCTGCACATTCTTATTTTTATAGCAATATCGCAAAGTCCAAGATGCATCTTTGAAATGATTCCTTTTATAACTTGAAATAGGTAGGTAAGGTATCTGAAACAGTAAATATCATAGACAAATTAGGTAGGTATAGGTTCTATAGAATACTTAACCTATGCTGTAACATAGAGTTTTAAATAATTGTGTAAAATCATATTTATAATAACTTATTATTGTTACAATCCATTTAGATGCTACCAAACCAACAGTTTATCAGAATAATTAGGTTTCAAACAAATTAACTAATTTATTGAATTAACACCGCGCGTCATTCAGGTACTATCCATCAAACCGCAATAATTCATGATGGTGTTTATAAATGTAATAAACTATTTTACAACTATAATTGTTTAAATACTCATTTACCGATACAACGAATACACTTAAAAGATACAGCTTTGAAACACTTAAAACAGTTTCAGCACAATTTAAATTATCTTCCTATTTAAGAGTATTAGCAAACACGATATTCAGTTGCAAACGGAGATCATAAAATTATGGAAAACAGTACTTACAAATAATAAACATTGAGGAAATATATTGCACGGTAAGGATTGTAAAATATGTGCTATAAACAAGCTATTAAAAATAACAGCAAAACGTAGAACTTAATGTTACAGTCATAAGGTATGTATTTATGGGCCTTAGTAGCCTGAAAAAATAGTTTTATTTATTTTACTATGTAAGAACAATTTGACTAAATAATTTGCCTACGACCTTACTACTCGTTACCTACTTCTGAAATCCGACCTTGAACAAGTCCACGGCAAGATAACCTGAACAATGTTTATTGGGTGCACATCACGTAAGTATAGGTATTGTATTGCGTAAACAAATCTAGTATCTACCGTTAGACAGGCCGTGCTGTACCGTTGTGCACCGATATTGCAGGGTCGATCATCTATTGCTGTATAGTCTATGTAATAATGTGTTCTATTATTAATAATATTTATAACACCTGCTGATCGCAAAGCTGAGATGAATGCTCTTATAGACCATTTGCAAGTTGTCGATTTCCGAGCCATTGGCTTGAAGCCAAAGTCTTGTAGGTAGGTACCTCCGAGATCAAGTCATTTGGTTCTTGCCCCATTTGAAACTTTCACAACAAAATATAGCTTTTGAATAAATAAGGCCTAAAGTTAGAGAGAAAACAAACCGTAAAAGTCGAATAGCAGCATACCAGCAATATTTGTATAAAAATAACAGGATATGCCTAATTTATTCGATATAGTATGTGACAGAATAAGGCTTAATCAGCATCAATTTAGTTTTGATTCTGACTCATACATATCTATAATTCATATCAGACCTATACACACCCACTCATTTCAATTTGAAACCAAAAAAAAAGTCAAATGCAATACAGAAAGTTTCCCAAAAAATAGCATCATTGAAGCATGACTACCGGTAAGCGATAAGAAACCGGCAGATATTCTACTTTCTAGTGTTCTTACTCACTAATCAGAAAGAATGACGAATATTGATAAGAGAAGTGACGTCCGTAACGCTAACGTTAATCCGAATAAATATCGCATTAATCATCCATCGTTGTAACTTGTAATGCTACATAACTTCATTAAAATGCTATGGACACGAGTAAAGAATGAACTTCTTTGTTTATAATATTACTAGCTGCGCAGAAGTCCCGTATCGTCGGGATCAAAAGTAACCTATGTTACTCCTCGATAATGTAGCTTTCTATTTGTGAAATAATTTTTGAAATCTGTCCAGTAGTTTTTGAGTTTATTTATAACAAACATACGACACACACACACACACACAAATACAAATCTTTCTTCTTTATAATATTTTTAGGTTAAAGAAATCTCTTGGATAGTAGAACATTCTTGTGAATTCGATTACTCTATCAAAGCTTTTAAGCTAAATCTCACCAGTCTATCCCACGTTTAAAAGTTGGATATTTTTTTCCTAATTGTGTTACCGTACTGGGAGCGATTTTAGACGAATTGTTATAGCTTTTCTCATGATTTTCTTATAAAACACACACGGTTTTGTTGTGCAATTGTACCGGAAAAGTGCAATGGGAACGAGTTTAATAAATAAATATTAATATTTATTACACAGCTAAACGAGCTTGCCTGTTTCTTTGCATGAATATATGGAGCGAATGGAATTTGTGACGGTAAAAATACGGATACTATTTCTTCTGCCGATTGGGACTAGACTAGATTTGTAATATCGAAAAATAATTACCAAATAAATAGCATTATTTATTTGTTAATTATTTGTCCATATTAACAACAGCTTAGCTAAGTTAATTTTACCTACACTTCGTTTTTAAATTGTAGACTATGATTTGACACATTTTCCCGAAGAAAAATTTCAAATACGAAGAACCAAAACGTCAGATCGTAGTCTGAAATAAAAAAATAAAGTGTAGGTACTTGTTTGGGAAATTTATTTTTCCTTTCTTCTTTATGGATTTTTAAACATTTTCACAATTACTTACCTATATCTTTCCACTGATAGTGCTATGAGGTCGCAGAGATAATTATAACAGTAGCAGGCAATGAAAAAGAGTCTATTATGTGTCTATCTATAATCTAATTAGTAATTGCGTGATTGAAAGTTTTTATTGCAATCATACATAATGAACTTTAGGAAGTCTGTTTTTCTATTTAACTTTGACACGTTCAATAGTTAGATATAAGATAGATAAATGCTTTATTGTACAAACCAAAAAAAATGTACGCAAGAAAAAGACAAAACAATAGTAATAAAAACTATAAGGGTTTCTTGTAGGTAGGTATACTACGAAACCCTAAAAATACAAAAGAAACAGTAAAATAGGGATCTAAATAAACTGTGTTTTCCCGGGACCACTCCGGTGTGAACCGTTTGCCGAAACGTTGAGGTAATTAGCAATAATAACAATGATTATCTATAACGCGATCTAGACCCGTGTCTAACAATAATGATGGGCGAAAATCGTGTAAGTTTAAAAAGTGTGACACATTTTTATTAGAAATTAAAACTAACAAATAAATGTACAATGGGCGGCCTTATCGCTAAAAAGAGATATCTTCCAGCCAACCTTACCTTCTATTCGACTTTTCACTTAAACAAGAATAAAATAAAAATGTCTTTCTCGTAATTACAATGACATTAAACGGAGGTGGTTACGTGTTTCTAGTTTATTTACACAAAAGTTTTGTCAATTTTCTTTGTACAATCGTTGTGAAGAGCATTAGAGATGGTCCGTGGTTCTCAGGTGAGACTCTTCCGGATCTAATTGTGAAATGATGACGTCGTTCGAATGTCTTTCGTTTCTTATTCAATGGGAAATAAAAGTAAGTTTCATATTTTTCGCGTGCACCTATACCAAATTTCGTTTTTAGGGTTCTGTACCTAAAGGGTAAAAACGGGAGCATATTACTGAGACTCCGCTTTCTGTCTATCCGTCTGTCACCAGGCTGTATCTCATGAACCGTAATAGCTAGACGGTTGAAATTTTCACAGATTATGTAATTCTGTAGCCTTAAATATTTGATTTATTTAGTTTTTAGTATTAGTTGTTATAGCAGAAATATATACTTTATCTGAGAAAATTTCAACTGTTAGCTATCACGGTTCACTAGATACCTACCTAAGCCAGGTAACAGACAGACAGACAGTAAAGTCTTAGTAAAAGGGTTTCGTAGCCAAATGGCAAAAAACGGAACCCTTATGGATTCGTCATGTTACCCTTTGGGCACGGAACCTCAAAAATACTTCTATAAAAAAAATCTAAAACATACTTAGATTTTTCTTGTTTATGAGTTCCAATCGTGTTAGTTTAAAAAACTACATTCATTCAAAGTAACGGAATCTGCCGAACCAGCCGTCATCTGCAGATTTCCCGCATATTCAACTCACGGTCCAAATACTAGCTTTGTAGTAATGGATACTTATTGTTCAGTATCGAGTTATTAATTCGAGTATTGGTCGCGGTCGGAAAGTATTCCGCTGGCGATACGTCACGGAGCTTGTCAATCGGAGCGGGTGGATGCGCTTGCGCGTACTGTTGCACGATATCGATTCGATAGGTACTATCGACCTCGATCTCGAGAGATTTCACCGCGACCAAACCCACAGATTTAATAAGACTTATGATTCATTCGTTTTTTTTTTAGAAAAATAGGTGCGTTCGCGTTTGTAAGGTTTCTATGGTGGCTATTGATATATTTTGAATATAAAATGTGCCTAAATATTTTCATATACCTAGGTGCAACCTATTTCGACTACCCAAAATAATACTTAGGCCAAAAAATAAAAGTTCTTAGAACAAACCAAGTTACATATTAAAATTCTCCAATAAAATGCTAAGAAAAGAAGATACAAAAATGCTAAAAGTGTTAACCTACATTCAAGAAATATTAAAAAATGCTTCCAAAATTCTTTCTTGGCAGGATTCGAATCCGCTTACTAGTAATCACCATTAATAATTACGATTGGTGATCGTATAATAGGATGATTGGTGATGAAGCGGTAAAGAAAGCCATCGTAAGTTTAAATTAAGAAAGCATATTCTCATGTTATTGCGATTGTAGATGTATGGTAGGTGATAGGTAGATGTCGCTACGACGCTAAAGCGTCGTAGCGACATCTACCTACCAAGCAAACTTTACAGTTCGACTCTGCTTGTATTTTTCTATTCACTTAGAAATTATTTACAATGTACAAATGACCAATTGAATGGATCATTTATATAAGGATTTGTATAACAATAGTAGTGCACTGAAGCGAACTTCCATAACTGTAGAACGTATAATTAAAACTCAATACCTTCTCTAATAGACCATAACTGTCTGAAATAACGGATGCGCGTGTATAAAATGTAGGTAAAACATAACTCTTATGTCTACAGTAAATGTTCGAATGTGGGAACAATATGCGATTTACGATCTCAATTAAAAAATAACAAGCAGAGTCCCACGGTTTCACCCGCGTAAGTCTCGATCCCGTGGAAATATCGGGATTAAAGTAGCTTATGTTACTCCTCGATAATGTAGCTTTCTATTGGTGAAAAAAATTTTAAAATCGGTTCAGTGGTTTCAGAGATTACCCGGAAATGACATACATAAATGTTACCAACGTTACAAACAATAATAATAAATATTGCACGACATAGGCTTGTACTATGGGTACAGCGGATATACTACATTATTTTACTTTTTTTTGTAAATACATACATATTTGCACCCGGCGGGAATCGAACCCGCAACCCGTAACCTTCTGCATTGCAGTCGGCCCTCGCGACACAGAGGCCGTCAAATTATCAATATCACAAATACGCTGTGTAGATCTCTGCCCAAAAGAACCTGTAGATTTGCGAAAGTTTATTGAATTATAAAACCAGTTTACTATCAAGTATTTATAAGTTACATAAAATAGAGATTAGTCAGCCAGGTCATTTGCATAATAATCTATTTTAGGTAATCCGTGATTGTAGAATAGATACCAGGTACTGTTAGTTGGTGTTGAAATTAATTATTACGCAGTTCTGTGATTATTATGATATTTTTTTGTCATTAATCTGTGCTATTATATTATTTGTTTTGTATGACTGATGTATCAATCAGCCTAAACCGCTAACAGTAATAGCGATTGTATAATTAATAGATACAATTTGGAATTATGGTTAAAAGCAATAAGTTGTTAAGTTAAAAGCAATGAAGGACCACCAAAAATACATAGGTAGGTTCTCCATACCTACACACTCACAAACTTTCACCTTTATTATATTTAGTAGGATAGAATCTATCTATATCTACTTATCTTTAAGTTTTTTATATTTTTCTTTAAATTGTAATTTTATTCGTGTTATAATGAACAGTTAATCTATCTGTAGGTATATGTATCTACCTATATTTATGCTGCAGAAACGTATAACATACACGTGTTTACTAAGTTTCTGATTTGTATATTGGATAGGTACATTATAGCAGTATCGTCAATGAAGTTACATATTCATTAGTAGGTACGGCGTGTCACACACACCCATAAAAACACAAAAACAAGTTATGAAAGCGATAAACTATGATCTTATTTTACTAATTTCTCGTTTCACATTTTATTCGATGACACGTAAAATGAACTTTCTTCGCTAATGTAATGTTAATTTATTTTATTACAAAACATTGATTTTCAATGTCAAATGTCACTCTAGAAATTGGTGTTACGGTGCCTATACTAGTTTTGACAGCGGTTTCACCAACCTAAGTCCTAATAATCCGTCTAATAACAAATCCTTGTAATGTGATGAACACTCGACTCGAATTATATTGTTTGCACAAGAAAGAAAGAAAAACAAGTTCATTTAGACAAGCAAGCAACTTACCCAGCAAATTATACCTAAAAAGAAAGAAAAGAAACAAAAAAAGAATAACACCTAATGAAACGGATAACTAACAAAAATCTGTCCTGTGCTTGCAGCCCAAATGGGCACAGTCTCAGTATAAAGCTAACATAGGTACATATAACATAACGTTACTATAAAGACTTCTTGTTGATTACGAAACTCAACAACAAAACAGCAGCGCTGGTCTTCCGACTGCACCCACCGGTAGTACCTATAGGTAGGTACCTAAAAAAAGACGTGTCAATACATAAAAATAGAAAAATTAAATGAAGTAGAATGCCTATTGTTATACAAATTAAACCGATATCTGTAGACGACATCGATGCGTCGCTGCGACAAGTCTTCCCATCCGAGCGATAGTCCCGGTTGCATCCCTTTCGGAAGCCCAGGATCAGCTAAACCCCAAATTGTTTTTTCAGTTGGGATCGGCGCAGTAGGTAAATCAATATTGACCAAACCTTCTGCAAATAGACCTACATTGGAATCTAAGGTTTAGCTGCAATCACACAGGTGTAACCCGAATTCCGATCAAACCACCATTGCAATAGGCAATTGCACACCACTGCTTTGCCGCTTTGGACAGAGCAAGTTCTGTCCAGGCTATTCATTTAAGAGGACAGTCTACCTACTCTTTTTCCATACAAACGTACCTAGTGAACTGCTTCCTCCCTGGATAAAGACATAGGAGCAAATATGTTTATGCCATGAACCCTATATTTGCCATGACCATGATACTTTTTTTTTATTTTCTAATTTTTCATTTTGTAATTAAGGGTCCATATAGGCAGGGACAGGGATAACGCTAGCGAATATCAGATGCGTTAATGA
The DNA here is from genome assembly GCA_958496205.1 of Idaea biselata. Lineage (NCBI taxonomy): Eukaryota > Metazoa > Arthropoda > Insecta > Lepidoptera > Geometridae > Idaea > Idaea biselata. The sequence continues at coordinate 23,576,154 of OY292396.1, read as the reverse complement.
AGGACGTAAGATGCTACTACGCAAAATTTTAGAGCGTAAAATCAAACAATAGGTAATAACACGATAATAAAACAGTAATTTTGAAATTCAAATCATGACTGCACTGTATTGAGCTAAGTTCAGTTCTTATACAAAGTTTTATTAGTTTACGTAAAATATTGACTGAGTAAAATCACTTATTTGTACAATTTAGAGGGAAGTCTGGGATTTTTTTCTATAGAGAAAATTTTCAGGAATCGTGTTTTCACGTCATGACTGCATTAGCAAGTATCCTCGACTTTAATAAATATGGTTTCAAAAACTTTCGTTTCTAATAACTTTTGTAGTAATTCATCCTAGAAACATCAGTTCTGACCTACTACGAGGCCTTAAGACGAATAGAAATAAAAGTCAGAAAAATGAGATATTGAAAAAAATCAAAACGTAGGGTCATGGCTGATATAACATTTATGGCATAAAATATGTTTTCTAATATCTTTATCCAGGGAGGAAACAGTCGACTACGTTTGTAAAGTTTATATGGAGAAAAGAGTGTCTACCTACTCTTAAATTTACTACCATCTAAAATTACATTTTCAAGTACAGCATGTCGCCGAAGGCCTATTAATCTATCGGATCGCGTGATGCTCAGATACGGCTTCCTCCCCCGTCTTCACGTGATAGCCTCGGCTTACAATTTCACGAGCAAGGTTAATCCCGATTCGTGGACACGTGACATGTGACTTGTGACGGAGCTGTCCTTAAACTACGATTTCAAGAACATTCATATATTTTAACGTTAATTCTTTAATTAGATTTAGGCTTATTTTGTATGAAGGCAATGGTATTTACAGTAATCTTATCAACTAAATAGCTACAAACTAAATGAAACATAATTGTTTACAATTACAATTGCTTTAATATCACCTCAGTTTATAGTGACCAAGAGGCACTGTAAAGTGTTGATAAAATGCTAAAAAAATTAAAAGTAACGCGATTGGAACCTAAAAGTGAATTCAATTTAATATCGCCTTATTTCATTTAAAGCATTAGAGGTGTAACATAATCAATTTGCAGACTCTTCAAGGAATATTAAGTCAAAATAACAATTCTACTTTCAAATAATTACTTATCGAAATAGTGTAGAATTTCTTTCAATTTGTAGGTAAATAAAAAAGCAGGCATTATTTTTTTATAATAAAAGTATAGTTGGGTAGGTATTAGACAAACATAAACCCACAAAGCCAAGTTAAAACGATTCATAAAGGAGTAGGAGAAGCAAAATGTTGGCATAATGTGGTACCTTAATAGAGTCTGAGGTACGCAAGAAGCGTTAATGGTTGGACCGTTAGAATGCAAATATTTAATCTAAATTATAAACCGAGCAAGAAGGTTGTACTTAATGAAGCACCTTTTTCATCATTTGCATCGAACATGATTACATACACACATCCACTTGCAAATCTAGGGCTTATTACCCGCCAGGTAGGTAACGTATATATGTATGATGCATTAGAAGCGCAATTTTAATGGCTTTTATAATAAGAAACTGTGCAAAAATGTCTATGTAGGGGATAATTTTATTAATAAGCCGTTACCAAACTCGTTTAGCTAATGAAGTTTAAGTGGGTCTATACATGATCTATAGTATAGACCATGTATAAACCTGCTCAAAATGCTCGTCCCAATAAACTGACAGCTATACACTGTAGATAATAATACTATCTATCTATTGACATACCTAAATAAAACTAAATCGGAGAAGGTAAGAAAATAAATATTAATAATACGCGATTAGACACGTTAAAATGAAACTATATTAAAAATCGTGTAAATGTTAAAGTTTAAATTTTTATTTAAGTAGTTCGAAATGCAATCACTCTAGAACCACTAGAACTCTAGAAGGCTGTACCGATTTATATGATGTGTGATTTGATATATTAGTATCAATTGGGTATATCTAGAATAGAATAAAATTTGTAAAAATAAATAAAATAAAATAGGTAACCTATGTAATAAATGTCATATCGACGGTTGAAAGGCATAACAAGTGATACGACATTTGGCCAATTGTTCAGCAGAGCTGTTTAAAGTTTAAAATTAAAGAAAAATGATCATAACTTTTTTATTTATAGATGGATTTTTTTGAAATTTTGTGAATAGATCAAGTTATGTGTTCTCTATATTTTGTATTAAATTTCATTTAATTAAAGTCAATAATTTAAGCAAAAAGTGGCGTTCCATTGAAATAGCATTTTGAGTAAGCAGGGAAAAACACTTTATAGATCATCGACAAAAAAAAGTTAAAAGGATAAATTAGTTTATTTACCATATCTCGTGAATAATTCGGAGGCAAAATTATTTAAATTACCAACTCAAACTAAATATATAAAAGGAAAAATGGTCTATATCACTTCGATGAAAAAAAAACAATTCAGAAGAAACTCTTACATACAATTCCCGTCATTTTTTTAGTTCGGTGAAATAATTCACTGACCACCAAAGGTTATGAAATTTAAATGTTGTCCATTTTAAGGATAGGGCTTCAATTTATCGTGTTTTAATTTTAAATTAAGGGCTTTAATTTAAAATTTCATCATCGCAATCTATTCAGTAGTTTTAGCGTGATTGAAACACAAACATCCAAACAGACAATCATCTTAACTTTCACATTTTTATATTAGTGTGATAGTACCTAATATAACAACTTGGAAAAGAAAACTCAATTTAATGATATTTTTTTTATTATTTTGTAGGTTGGACAGAAACAGTGTTTTACTCTTCGATAACATGCCTTATACCTATATAAAAACCAAAAGTTTTTATTATTAAAATGACTATGGCAATGGGAAGTGGTTTAAAAAGACGTTTTAAAAATACTCCTATGAAACGCCAACTTTGTTAAAAATCAAGAAGGGAAAAACAAATGATATGCCACTCTCAATATTTTTTATGCCTGGAAAAGTAAATGATACGACCTTTATATTTCAAAGTTGGATTGGAACAACAAATTAAAAGCCACGAGATGTACTTTACTTTCGAGGAACAAAACCTGTTACGACACGTTTACACATAACTTAGTAGGGAAAAAATATGGAAAGGCCAAATTAAATATGAATTCGGAAGGATAAATTGCATGATGCGTCGTCTTCGTAGAAAAATAAGTTTGGTCATTAACTTAAGGAGCACTTTCAATATTATTATAAAATTTATATGACATCGTTCAAAAAAATAGTCATGAAAAGGTCGTTTAAAGGGAGCGTATTTTCAAAATACCCCATTTTATACTTTAAATGAAACGCCAAAAAGGACTTCCGATTGCTTTCTAACCTAGACAGATCGATAGAGAATTCGAAACTCAATCGAACTGCATTTAAAAGTCATTTTGGCCCAAAGTGGCGTTTAATTTGTTTTTCCTTTCAACCGTCGATATGTTTTGTGGCAAACAAATGGGTTCCATTTCAGACATAGAAAACTGGGCACAAAAAAGTTTTTTTTCGGTAGCCCATCGTCGCCCATTTGCCAGAATGTCAAGTTATTCTATTTTTCGATATAACCTATGGCGATACCAAGTTCGGCTAATGATCTGGTAATACCTATACCTAGACGAAAAAACTGGCGCCGTCATTTCGAAATAATGTTATTATGAAGACTGTCGTATAAATTTCGCCTTTTGTACCTTTGTGTTTTGATATCATGCGTTGTGTAACATCCGATGGTATCAAACTATTTGGACAATACATTCAAACAATACGTGTTATCCTGTGCCAGTGGGTCATGTGAGCTTATGGGTCATACATTGTGGTCATACACATCGACATCAGTTAGATTGATGGACGGATGTCCATCAGTTGGTAGCCAAATAAGAAATTAATCGTTTGATCAGGGGTTCCCAAACTTATTTTGTCTACCGCCCACTTTGAGAATAAATTATTTTTAGCGCCCCCCTCTTTTCACCTACTTAAAAACCACAATAACTTCAAATGCAATTAGTTTTGTAAGCTATATTAGCGGAGATTAAACTACTTTCATTTCAAAACGGCGCGACCTATTGACATCATTTTTATTTTATTTATTAAATAAAACGGGACAAATATGAGAACTACACGGAGAGAAATATCAAACCGAGTTAGTTTGAGTACCAATTTCTTAATTACCTAATATTAGTTGATGTTCACTTGTTGTAGTCGAGAGCTCAGTCGGTGTCTAAGGGTCCTCCTAGCTAGATGAAATTACAAATCGCCCCCTAAGCCTCTACACAACGCCCCCATTATTTTTCTGGGTCTCTTACCGCCCCCCTTTAGGAATACAGCACCCACAAGGGGGCGTTATCGCCCACTTTGGGAACCTCGGCGTTAGATAATTGAATATAGTCCATTTCCAATTACGGTGTGTATACAGAGTTGCAGTTAATTTACTTTTAATTGCCTCGAAATTGTTGTTGATTACGAATTCAGGTTTAGCTGCCTCCCACACGCTACCAATAAATGAAGTAGGTAGATGTTTACCTACACATTCATCTTTTTATTCGTTTTAGGAAGCACTAAAAAGGAATCGTGTAAATTTAAATTAATACGTACTCATACTCATACTCATTTATTCAGACCATAGGAACACTACAATAATTAGTTATTATTTCTGGAACACTTAGTCACGTCAAAATTAATAAAATAGAGATATAACATAAATTGATACATCATTGGTACATAATTGAATTAAAAAAAAAAAAGATATAAACTGAGTATCGGTGTTGCTGCTGTAAACGGGCATTGTCAGAATAATAATATTAATTAATAATAATATACAAGTCCAAAGAATAAAAATAAAGTTTACAAATGAAAAATAATGTCAGTAAATGAAGTTATTTGCAGCTGTACAAGGGCTGAGGTCAAATTAACACTAAGATTACATTAAATAGAACAACACAAAAATTGAGATCACAATTAGGGCACGCTTGAATACCTATTATAAAAAATAATCATAAAAATACAGAAGAAAACATGTCACAATTTGTAAATTTTCTAAACAAAATAGCCTTGAGCTACATACAAAAATTAATAGAAATTTATGTCACATTATTATATTAATTAATTGAGTAAGTCACTATACTTATGTGCAGCTGTAAAAGGGCTATGTCAGTAAATAAAAGAAGGAATATAAAATTAAAATTAATAGGTAATGTACTATGTCACAAATGAGATTGAAAAAAATAATAATAATTGTAATAAAATAGTCGATAATATATTTGCAGCTGTAAAGGGGCTTAGTCAAATTTACAATGAATTTAACTTTAATATTTTCCTTACGAAGATATGTAGTAGGTATACTAATAAATAATATTAAACCATTTATTTCCACAAGTAAGTTTACATTAAAATTAAACACACTAGGCGAAATCAAGGTTACACTAAAACAATACAGATATTGTTGGAAATGTGGAATAGGATAGATTGAGGGGTTTAGGGGATATTGAGGAAATGGAAGATAAAGTGTATAGGGAATATTAGCTATGAATCAGTATAATAGGTATAGTATGGTATGACTACGATACAAAAGGTTTAACTATTGACTAGGTATTTATAGCATGTTATAGGTAGGTAGGTATATAATTTCAGATATACAATCTGTAACAAATAGCTCGTTATTCGAACAACAACGGATGTTGCTCACTGGACGTAACCGTTTATACTCAATGCATGCAATTTACTTACAATGATTTCTATGTTAAGAAATGACTTACAAATTTATAGGTAGATATGTACACTACACCTACACTAGGTACACATTTATGAAGATTATAATGTTAATAGGTATTTCAATGAACATAATTTTATTTAATCTTTATTTTATTATGCAACTGTGTAATCGTAGGTACCTTATAAAAAAACCGGCCAATTGCGAGTCGGACTCGCGGACGGAGGGTTCCGTACCACTTTTTAAACTTACACGATTTCCGTCCATCATTTATTTAGATACGGGTCTAGATCGCGTTATAGATAATCAATCATTGTTTTTTATTACCTCGACGTATCGGCAAACGGGTTACTCATTGAGTCTTCTCGGGACCACGGCCGGTATAACCCGTGTGCCGAAACGTCGAGGTAATTAAAAACAATGATTATCTATACCGCGATCTAGACCCGTGTCTAATAATAATGATGGCTCCTTAGGGGGCGTCCATAAATTACGTGAGGTGTTTAAGGGGGGGAGGGGGTCGAGTCAAATCTCATCGGCAAATATAACGCAATTTTTTTTCTGATTGAAACAAAAAAAAAATTATACTATTTTGGTCCATTTAATCCAGATTGTACACACTGAAAAAAAATTCTGCTACCGGAGCTGTATTTTACTGCTCCAGTAACTGAACACACTCTGAAGCAAATTTTTCGCGTTCGTCGCAACGCGTTTACGTAAGAAACTCACATTTTGAAAAATCTCACGTGAGATTGGAGGATGGGGGAGGGGGTTGAATAAAATCTCACGACATCTCACCAGGGAGGGGGGAGGGGAAGAATATGTCAATAAACACCTCACGTAATTTATGGACGCCCCCTTACCACAATCACAATTGGGTCGGAACCCAAAAATGAGGACTTGACCAACCAATCCGTGAAAGCAACGCGAATTGGCGCCAGTCTATCGCTCCATCACTAGATGGCGCCATTGCTAAAAATACATCAAGGTATCGTTGCGTTTTATGTCAAAAATCACGTTGTATGGAAGCGCCCTTTAAATGTCTTTTTTATTTTATTGTTTTGTTATTTTAGGTTATTTGTTGTTATAGGACTACAGAAATATACATACTACATCATCTGTGAAAATTTCAACTGTCTACCTATCACGGTTCGTGAGATAGAAGCTGACGTCAGACGGACGGACGGACGGACAGACAGCAGCGAAGTCTCAGTAATAAGGTCCCATTTTTACCCTTTAGGTACGGAACATTAAAAAACCCACCTACCATAAACTTGCAAAGTATTTACGACTTCTGTATTTTTAGATAAGATAGCGTGCTACACTTTAGACTCTTACGTCACATAATGTCTAATAATATCGAGATTAAGTCCATACCTACCTTAACTTTTAGAAAGGGAACCGGTAAAAATTGTGTTAACGCTTCTACCGAATATTAAGCTAATTTTTATTATGCAATTGAATTCATTATTCACACTTTTTAAATTAATTGCTACGGGCTTTTGATACCGACCTCTCAATCATGATAAATGTCCAAACATCCATTGGATTCCCTCGATTACAATAGAAAGTTGCTTTCACACTGTTACCGGCGATCATTTCGAACTTCACGACTGATTCCAAAAACCATCTCCTTGGGTCTTTTACTGTTGTAACGGTCCGTGTTTAAAATTAGCCACTTTTGCGTTATTTCTAGAAGTCGTTTTGTCATCATCGCAAAAACCTCATATTGTGTCCTCTAAGAAAGCTGATATGTTACTGGCTCAATTAACTAATTATCAATTAAGTTAGTATTAATAGGTGTGTCTTAATTAATTAATTTGTCAAAATCAAATCTAGATCATTAAAATCATAATTATTACTCGACTGTAGTAAAAAATGGCAGTATCTACTTTTACAATGTACCTAGGTACTACCTATATATTTTTTATGTTCAAAATTGTATAATATACTAAGTACCTATTACTATATAATTAGGTACTGACCCATCTACATTCTACATTATCAATACTTCTAACAAAGATCGAATTACTGAACACGGAAATAGTGTCGCTCTGTTTGATATGACCCGGGTTTTTGTACTGAATCTACTTATATGTTGTTGGCTCTTGGTTGTATTTTTGTAATATTAATAAGTAGATGGAGGAAGTATGAGTAGGATAAAGGGCGGTTGCGATTTAGGAAACATATCGTACATAACTTATCTCCCTCTGTGACTATCCAATGTGGTACTATTACTTAAAAATCCTCGATTTATCGGGGTTCTTTTCATCAGGATGACCACGGCCTCGCATCCATTTTACGTTCTCTTCTGTCCTAAATACATTCTTAAATTATGTCCTGAGGTTGTCTCAAGATGACGTCCTGGGGTTGTCTCAAGGAATATCCTGGGGCTGTCTCAAGATGACGTTCTGAGGATATGATAAATGGAGGTCCTTTTTGGGGGTGTCATCATATGACGACAATTAAGTCGTAGGTGACTGTATATGGACGTCATTATAACGCCCAAAAGAGCGACGAACATCTTCCATGGAATCTCTAATCTCATTTCTACAAATACGCTCTTGTCGTTCTCTATTCTATGGAAGTATAATGTACAAATATCTTCCTGCTCCCCAGTGGGTACCTATGTGTAAAAAAACTGTTTTCTTTTAAAACTATCGTCAAATTGGGATTAGTAGACAAATAGATTCCGGGTGATATCATCTGTTTAAGTCACAGACCACTCCCACGATCGGTGGTTCAAGTTCATGGTTTACTTTGCGTAAGGATTTTTGTGCGTGCAGATTTAATTTTAATGAATTATTTAATTTTATTCGTCTAGACTTCTAGAGTACCTAATTGCATCAGCTTTCACTCTTCTATTAAAGCGGATAAGCATACTCATTGAGCTAGAGTGCCGGCTATAAGGAATTTAAGCCAATGAAATAATTTAATTAAAATTTATGATGCAGTAAAGTAAGCACAAAGACATAATATGAGTGCCAATCATAAAATCATAATGAGATTGATTTAAATTCCACCCCAAAGCTCTTTGTACCTACTCACAGTTAGTTATAAAATCTAATTATGTTTACCTTTACATCTAGACATATTATTGTGGCGGATGCCCACAGAATCAACTCCGAATTCATCATCAGAATTCACTCCGCATCCGCAATAATATTGTAATCTTCGTTCTGTCAAGCTAATCTTTTTCTAGCTAGAGGTTAGAATAGAAAGGTCATTCATGTTCTTGAAGGAAAGAAGCTGAAGATGATGAGCATTTAGCCGTTTTTAGGGTTCCGTACCTAAAGGTAAAAACGGGACCCTATTACTGAGACTTCGCTGTCTGTCTGTCTGTCCGTCCGTCCGTCCGTCCGTCCGTCCGTCCGTCCGTCCGTCCGTCCGTCCGTCCGTCCGTCCGTCCGTCCGTCCGTCCGTCCGTCCGTCCGTCCGTCTGTCCGTCTGTCACCAGGCTGTATCTCATGAACCGTAATAGCTAGACGGTTGTAATTTTCACAGAAGATGTATTTCGGTTGCCGCTACAACAACAAATACTAAAAACAAATTAAAACCAATATTTAAGAGGGGCTCCCATACAACAAACGTGTTTCAAAAACATCGAATCGAGTAGGTCATGAAATTCAAAATGGCTGCCCTATCTGTCAAATACCAGTCTGCCTTCACTTACCAAAGAGTTTCAGATTGTCTTTGTGCCAAAGTTTTTTTTTTATTTTTTTTTTTAGTGGTGTGGTCGTATGATGGAAGTAAGAATCGAAGCTAAATATGTCACATTTTCCTATCAAATTTTAAAAGTGGTAAACGATTTTAGGGTTCGGTACCCAAATGTGATAGTGGTACGGAACCCTTCGTGCGCGAGTTTCGCACTTGGCCGGGTTTTTTATTAAAATATCACTTTCTTGAGCTTCTTCGTGCTTCGGAAGGCAAGTTAAACAGTTGGTCCCGGTTGTTATCTCCGATAACAGTCGTTAGGTCAAGTTAGGAGCCTAAACGCGACCTGACAACTCTAATACCTACTAGGTGAGCCACAATACTACTACACGAAAAGCAGGAACCTTTTTTGTATTGTCAGAGGAGACATATCAATCCTTTGCATACCCTTTGCTCCAGATATACGACCACGGCAAATTATTAAAAGCGTTATTAAAATCGTATAAACCGACTCCGACTTTTAAACCGACTTCGAAAAAAGGCGGAGGTTCTCCTTTTTTCGAAGTCGTTCGAAAACTCTTTTCGACCTTGACAAAATTCGATTCCGGTGTTTTTTAAGTCTAACACTTTTTTTTTAACTGAAAAACAAAAAAGCTTAGTCCCAGTTCAAGCTATTAAATAGTCCACATATAGTTTGTACATAAGGGGGGTTTGTACATAATGTAGTACTTTTTCAACCATCTTCTTACCTTCCTACATAAAGTTACATAAAAACATATGTATTTACACTAGGCACCTCCATGTTACGGATAAGTCCCACCTGACGTCATTATTCGCAGATGTCAGCACTTTACAGGCTTGAATGGTTGCACATTGTCTGTCGTTTGACCGTGGTACGGTATTACAGGTCATCCGACAATGCCGTGAAAGGATTGCATTATGTCCCACTACGGCTTCGTTTTCAACAATGGGACTAAATCCGCTGGTTACCTAAAATATAATAAGATTTAAATAAGCTAGTTATGAATAGTCGTTCGTATTCGGGAATGTTTTTTCCAAATAGACCTAATATTATTGTGAATGGAAATGTTATGCAATAGTAGGTACTTAGGTTTGCAAAAATAAATGCGAATATTTTATAACAAAATTGTGTTCGAAATGCAATCACGCAAAAAAGGCTTAAGGGCCCATATAACCCCAATTGCGTGACAGGGATAGCGCTAGCGAATTTCAGATGTGTTAATGAAGGACGTAAGATGCTAGTACGTGAAATTTTAGAGCGTAATATCAAACAAATGGTAATTACACGACAATAAAACATTAATTTTTAATTTCAAATCAACAAAGCCCTGGATTGAACTAAGATCAGTTCATCTACAAAGTTTTATTAGTATAAGTTAAATATTGACTGACAATAACTATTTATTAGTAAAATTAAGAGGGAAGCTTGGGAAATTTTTCTATCGAGAACATTTCCAGGAATCGTGTTTTTACGTCATACATAACAGACTTAGTAAGTATCCTCGACTTTAATAAATATGGTTTCAAAAACTTTCGTTTCTAATAACTTTTGTAGTAATTCATCCTAGAAACATCAGTTCTGACCTACTACGAGGCCTTAACCGATTTTTATGGTATTCTATTTTTATGTTAAGTGCTTAGGTACTGCACTGGGCGAACTTAGTTTTTTTGTTAAGAGTATAGTCTCCATTCTCTTTCTCCATACAAACGTAGTTTAAATTTTCCTCCCTGGATAAAGACATTAGAGCAAATATGTTTATGCCATAAAACCTATATTGTCATGTCAATGCATCTACCATTTTTTTTTCTAATTAATATCTACCTACCTAATACCTAATACCCAATATTAATAAAAAATAAAAAAATAATAAAATGAAAAAAAAAAGGTAGATGCATAGTCATGACAGATACCTATAAGTTTTATGGCATAAACATATTTGCTCTAATGTCTTTATCCAGGGAGGAAAATTTAAACTACGTTTGTATGGAGAAAGAGAATGGAAACTATCCTCTTAAATTAAAAACAATTAATCTCGTACAAAAGTAGGAAGACTGCATTGGATCAAGACCTGAACCGACTTCCTTATTGGCTGCACCGGCCTACGTATCGGAACACGTTCTGTAATACGCTAGGCGCGACAACTTAGGCCGCCGGTGAGTGGTAACTTAAGGTACATCCGAAGCCTTTCACCAAGAAACCCTTTTTGGTCGGCTTTTCGTCGTAAAAATATACTATAAATCTATCTATTTATCATACAAATTATATCAACGCAGAGCCCAAACCGCTAGTTCTAGAAACAGGAAATGTAGAGAGTGTGTTCTTTGTCATGTGTAGATCCACTAAGAAAGGATTTTACGAACGGTAAAACCATGGGACTCAGCTAGATCTTTTAAATAAAACACAAAAATGCTGATAGTTTACGCGGCGCAGGTGAAACGGCTCTTAACTAGTATCATTAGTAGTTAGTAGTAGGGGTTACCCCCTAACTACAGTAAATGGTTACCTTTACTTTACCAATACCACAGGCACCAATCAGTGCTCAGTTAAGAATAAAACATTAGCATTTTCTTTACGCTTTCGCTACAATTACATGTATAAAATTGATTGCGAACACTATAAAAGAAATGTCGGTTCACGGCAATGGGCTACCCGATCTCGCTTATTGGAAGCAATATTTCAAATTGGCTATTAGTGGCTCGCGGTTGCTCGACGAACAAAAGCAAATGTTCTGTAACTATAGAATAGTACGTAGAGATGTTGTTAGGCACTGCTTTGTTTATGGTAGACTATCAGAGTCCCACGGTTTCACCCGCGTAAGTCCCGATCCGCGGGATTTTCCAAAAACCCACACTATTAGCAACACACTCTCCAAATTTCATATCTCTAGGACCAGTTTGGGCTCTGCGTTGATATTATATGTATAGTTGAGATCAGTCAGGACATTGAATTTTATATAGGTAGGTAGGTACTTATGACTGACAATTTTAAAGGAAAAAGTTAATAAAGGGCTGTCTGTCAAATAATTGTATGGGATATTTGTTTACATTTTTTATCTAAGCTTCTGAAATAGGGTATAGAAAGGGTGAATAGGGTTTCTAAAATAGGGTATAGAAAGGGTGAATAGGGTATTCTTGTAATTTTAATTAATTTTATTGGCGAAACTCAGTTTGTAGTAAACCTAAAGTGCATGCTACCGAAACTGGTTTACGTGTCAGAAAAGTAAACCATTGGTTAGTGAAAGTGTCACATCATGTACCGTCAGTTCGTCGCACAATAAACACTTCTACTTATATTAAAAGGAAACTGTTTGTTGTTTGTTTAATTAGATTTTAATTTCATTAAGTTCCTTTAGTTCTTACCTATAATAAATGTAATTATTTTACATTTACTTTCTTATTATTTCCTGTAGCTTTTTCATATCAGAGAGAATTACTTTTGTTAACAATAAAGATATCTACCGATTTAAACTTTTCCAGTTTCTTTTGTCTTTAAAAAACTACGATTAAAATAATTTCCCTGAAAAATGAATACATAAGTTATATTTTAACACATGTCACCTTAATTATTAAATTGTCAAACTTAAATTAAAAATAACCCACCCGATTTGCACCCGTTGTTTAACAATAGGTAGCCTTTGTACAGGTATTTTATATTTAACCATAATTTAAGTTTAAATAAACAACAAGAGTGTATTCAATAGATACTTAACTTACCTACTATATTTGTTACTTTAAATCTCCATTTTTAGGTAGGTATAGTAGGTAGATACTTATATAAAACGTAAAAAACACGACTAATATTAATTTCATTACCGCCACCATTGCACGAGTGTTCAACGTACGGAGAAATATAACCGAAGAAGCGCCTTGTTCTAACAAAATATATGAGTTAACTTTATTGCATCAAAACCACAGCTATCAGCAAATTATACAAATAGAAAACTTAAAACTAAAGTGGCACAATGGGTGGCCTTATTATTTATGATACTGATCAATCGAACAAAAAGGTTACAAAAATTTGGCATTAATTCGACATCTGTCTTTTTCGCACTCACTTAAAATCACATAAATGCGGCTCGCCCTGCATCAAACTCAAGGTACAAATGAATGAATCAAGGCAATTTATGATTAATTGCTTTGATTCATTTGTAGCTATGAAATATGAAAGAAGGCGCATCTACAACTACTTATTCCATACAACACACCACTGACTACGTTGTGCTAGTTCCATCTAAATTAGATCAAGAGTGTTGATTCAAATGCTTACTGCACAAATATCGCCGACTTATACCAAGTATTACGACACACCGGCAACACGAGGTTGACACCAATAACGCAGCAAATTGAATATTAACATCGTTAAGGTAAACGTAATTAACCCATAGTGAGAGATTATGGACGCGTTACGTCACATTGAATATCAATCTAGCTGTTAGATTTCATTGTTTGTAGTCGTGCTATTCAAAATACATTAATTCCTTGTCAATTTATTCAATATAGTCATACCGGAAAGTACCTACTTACCGGAAGTCAATTCCAAGAAAGGGGTCATGTCAGTTCTGTGGAACAAATGGAGCTAATATTAGTTCTTCAAAATATTGTTCCTATATTCTGTTTCTTTGCCCAGCCCTCTTCCCAGTTCAGTTGGGGTCGGGCCTCCTTGTACGTATGCGCCAGGTCTTCTAATTAGGAGGAACACTAACTTTTTATCCCGGCAGAGGGCGCGAGTCGATTAATCTTAGGTTTGAATTAAGAACTGTCAAACATGTGTTTTTTACAACTCTCGGCGCCAAATTGGCCATATCGGTCTGGAACCGAAAGAATAAAAAAAAACTCGGCGTTTCCATTGGTGGAGGACCATCATGGAAAAAAATTACAACAACCAATTTTTAAATTTTATAGGAAAATATGAAATATTTATCTTCGATTCTTACTCCCATCAAACGACCGAATCACTCAAAAAACAAAAAAACCTTGGCACAAAGAAAATCTGAAACATAAAAGAAACTCTTTGGCAAGTGAAGGCAGACTGGTATATTTGACAGATAGGGCAGCCATTTCGAATTCCATGACCAACTCGATTTGTCCTCCTGTCCCTCTTCCTGTCCTGACTCCTTGTTATGTTTGAAACACGTTTGTTGTATGGGAGCCCCTTTTAAATAATTGTTTTATTTCGTTTTTAGTATTTGTTGTTGTAGCGGCAACCGAAATACATCTTCTGTGAAAATTTCAACCTTCTAGCTATTACGGTTCATGAGATACAGCCTGGTGACAGACGGACGGACGGACGGACAGACAGACAGACAGACAGACAGACAGCGAAGTCTCAGTAATAGGGTCCCGTTTTTACCTTTAGGTACGGAACCCTAAAAAAGATCATCCGATGCCAGCGCCTCTGCAAACAGCTTTGCGCGTGGCACCCCATTAAACAAAATTGTTCCTCTATTACCTTTAAAAAAATCAAGTAGGTAGGTATAGGTACTTAATCGACAGATAAATATATTTATGACTAAACAAGCTGTATCCGCGGTACACTACTACTTTACTTTGTGTGTTTTTTTCGTGTAGTGATGTAGCTTACCTAGTGCTAGTGTTTTCAGGTCGTCCTAAATAAAGGCTGTAACTTGACCTAACGACTGCTATCAGAGTTAACAACCGGGATCAGATGCTTACAGTGCCTTCCGAAGCACGGAGGTGTTGATGAAAATGTTTTTTGCCACACACATTACCGGTCACCCATCCAAGTAATTACCGTGTTCCTTTGCGTTGCTATAAAAGATCGAAGAGGGCCAATAAGCTGCTTTTAGGAATATTGTCTGGCGACTACACAACTCTAGGCCAAGACGACTTCTTTCGTAAAATGGACTTATCCTTTAATTTTCTTATTATAGCTAATGAGCTCAGACAGCTAGTAATTGACGTACAAAATTATCACGTAATTATATTCATTTATAAACGCAGTAGTTCCAGTTTAGCAGGGGTAAATGTATGCTGTACGATATAATTACAGAGATTTTATCTGACGTTTAAGATATTAGCAGCATTTAAGAACTCATAAAATTAATAATAGATTAGTAGGATAGTGCTTTAATTAAAATAATTTATTTGTTTTTGAATACTTTCGTCAGTTTTAAGAATTTTTACGATGTTATGTAGTAGGTATAAAATTCAAGTGTCAATATAAGATAGATGTTTGTTTACCTAGTCTTTTGGCTTCGCGTGATTTATTTAGCCAAAGTCTCTTGGTTGGTCCTAACTATTAGTAGTATTGAGTAATAATCTTAAAGAGCCCTATACCTGCTAAACTCAAAATCCATGTCGGGCGCATCGAAAATTGTTGATTATTTCATGACGGAATGTCGTAGAACTTTTTTTTGTGTACAGATTGTAGGCGACATTGTTTCCGATATTTTAGTGCAGTTTCCATACAAATATGTCGAAATGCATTGAAGCCTATCGACATTTTAGCCAAATCAGACATTTTTTGTCTAAAATTTGGATAGGCTTTGCACCAATAAGAGGTTCTTGTCTTAAAACTACACCAAAATGTAGGAAACAATGTCAGCTACAATCTGTACACAAAAAAAAGTTCTACGACATTCCGTCATGAAATAATCAACAATTTTCGATGAGCCCGACAGGGATTTTCAGTTTCAAGGTCGTTGGCGTTGTAATTCCTCTTAATTCACATCTTCTTTCGTAATTATAAACGACTAAATTTTAAGTAAAACCTAAGGTTTTCCTTCTATTCGTGTAGTCGTGTGCCTCACCTAGTGTTATAGTTCTTAGGCCACTCTAAGATCTCTAACTTGACCTAAGAGATAACTTTTAAGGTTCCATATGACTTCTCACTTCACTTACAGGTACAGGTACTCGCAGTTTTCTTAGGTTAAATCAAGCAAAATATTTATAACTTTGTGAGTTTTACTGATTAAAAAGTAATGAAATGACAAATGTAATTGATAAATATGATTAATATCGACGCAAGAAAACGAAAACGTAGTAACCGACAATAATGTAATTGTTCACCAGAGCCAAAACACTTTTCGGATTTTGAAAAATAAATCATATTTCGGTATTTGTAGATCCTAGAATAATCATATTGGGACAGTACCTCCAGATAAATAGGAGAATCTATTACTGTGCATCAATTTTATTTAAAGTTATTTTAAAATGTACTTTTTGTCAGTTACAGCATTTGATATATTTTTTACAAGCAGAAGAAATGTTGTAACTACAGTCCAAAATGTATGACTACCATTGATCAAGAATGTAAAAATGATGTAACTGATTTCACTTCTTCCTACACCAGTGTAAATGCTATTAACAAGTTTAAGACTACTTTACCGTCATTAATACAGTTGTAATTGATTTGTTTATCCCTATACATCGATTGCGATGCAATTGTCAGGCAATAAATAATAACAGACAAAAAACAGTGTGCTGACAAAATCACGGGCAGTAAGAACGTCGTAACCCGCAACATTTTATAATCAGGAAGCGACGTAACCCTACATGTAATGATTTTTACTAGAACACATTTGACTTATTTAAAAACAACAAAAAATCACCGATTTTTTTGTTAGTTACAGCATTTTGTAGTCATAAAAAATGACACTCAACGTTACTTGTGAAAATCTTAAAATCGTTAATATTCATCGTAGAGCTATGGGACCTACACCATTCGACGCACAAAAAATCGCTGATTTTAATGACGTTAAAAAAGCATTTTAGCCAAGGGTGTCGGTTACTACGTTATCGTTTTCCTTCGTCGATATGTTCTTTGGCACGTGTTACGTGTTACTGTCAAACAACAACAACATAATGGTGTAAACACATTGACAATTATAACACTACACCGATCGTGGTCACATGCGTGAAATGTGCAGGCGCATGCAACGGTACATCTACATTTATTAATACCATACCTTTCCTTTTACGATCCACCGAGCATTACCTACCATATAAGTCGAGAGT
This sequence comes from Idaea biselata, assembly GCA_958496205.1. Taxonomy (NCBI): domain Eukaryota; kingdom Metazoa; phylum Arthropoda; class Insecta; order Lepidoptera; family Geometridae; genus Idaea; species Idaea biselata. The sequence continues at coordinate 23,558,829 of OY292396.1, read as the reverse complement.
CTGATTTATTCTGAATCGACCGCCTCAACCACAAATTCCTGACTAGATGAAAAATTTGAAAATTTCAATTAAAACGCACGCCACATTTATCTACTCATAATAAGAAATTAAAATAAATTTAAATGCGCAATCTATTACGTTTTTGAGTAATCGCCATTACCTATTCTAAATGGGGTGAACAAATAAACTCAACTTTCTATTTCTTTTTTAATTATTTCATTAGTATAAATAAATGCCTTTAGAAAGCTAAATTAACCTACGTAATAGCGTGCTTGCAATTGGTCAAGGTATCCACTTTGAAATAGGGATTTATGTAAGGTTATTGGTTAAATAATTGTCTATTATGAAGAATTATATTAAGTTACGGCTCTTCTCTGATGGCATAACACCTTTAATGTTAGTTTATTTTAAACAAGGTTTAAACTGAATTCACATTTATCTTATCTGTATACTTTTTTTCACTTTAGATGTGGAGTTCAGACTAAGCAGCCATGCGAAGCGACATGGCATATCGTGGTCTCTCGCAGCATGTGGAATTGGACCGAGCTGCCGACCCCCGAGAGCGGTTCACGTTGCAGGAGCTCATCGGGGAAGGGACCTACGGCGAGGTTTACTGCGCCAGGGACAAGAAAAATGGAAGACGGGTTGCCATAAAGGTATCTATACATTGTGCAAGCTTTGTAGAAATCAGAGTTCGACCCACTAAGAGTCAACGTTTGAGCACTGAATGACCACTTGAATAGTAATCAATTGATCACTTTAGCGTTATTGGCCATAGAAACATACAAACATACAAATATTATTATAACGACTTAGTATACCTATTGAAAATTATTTTATTTATGTAGGTATTTTACCTACTTAATTTATTAATAGATTTTTAGAGTTTGTAAAAATTAACGGCAATTCTTGTTTATAATATATTAGCGCCAAAAATGTAGTTCACTAACGTGATTCTTTTCATCTAAGAGCAAACTGTTTGTCCGACTTTATTTTTTTCTTTGAATCATGAAAATTAAAAACAATAATGGCTCGCGTGTTAGAGGAAACTACAGACAGACATAATCTAGACACGCGATATAAATTTCTTATTGTTAATTTTTAAATCGCGTGATTTCAATAAGTATATAATACCTACTTATTGTTGAGCTGCCCTCAACGTCCGCATGAGTACAAGAGTTATTGACCTGAACCTGCCTTCTACATAGGCAGAGCTATAAGTAAGCTCCACGATAGTGCACCAAGATTTCTTACTTCGGCTTTGAGAGCTGAAAGCTATTTTAAACTGAGAGAACAAGGGTCAATAACTCAAAAAGTAACTCATATGTATCTCAACAGTTATTTAAAATATTTTAACTTCGTACCTACTATTATAAAATTATCATTTAAAACGGCTAACGCTTATAACAAGCGAGAGAGTAATAAAAATAACTTACTGTTTCTTTCCATTCCGTGCACATCGTGCTTAAAGTTCGTTGAGATCGATTATTAATCCACAACAAAGATATTGATCGATTGTTGTAACAATACGTAAGTAAAAGAATTTTTCCCTGAGTCGTGGCATTTTACTTTATAAAAGACTTGCATGATTCTGTGTGTAATTTAGATAAAAAAAGCAAAATATATATATTGTTTAGATTAAATCCATTCATTTCATAAGTAATTACTAACTTTATTGCTAACTAAAGCTGTTAAGTTTAATGAAGTTTACGTTATTCATATGATAAGCAAGCATTAACTGAGTAATTACATAGACTCTTGAATATTTAATGTTCGTATTTATGTGCTTACTTAATCCATCTTTTAATTATCTTTTTGAATGCAACATGCAAACGTTTAAATACCAGTCAATGGATTTTATGGTAGTATTGTTGGCATACGACTTTTAATTAATCGCTAGATGTTATCTATACTATACATATGTACAAGTATTCATGTCAAGGCTATAAAACAATACGTTGGCTCAAAGGCTATTTAGTTATTTACCCCTCATTTGAAGTCTACGCCATTAAAATTTATTAACCATTCTACCAACTTACCTATCTATTTGCTAAAGTGATACTCAATTAAGACGTATTTTACAGATTTTAGAAAATATCGCTGAAAACATTGAAGAAATAGAGGAGGAGTTCCTTGTTTTCCGCGACCTATCCAGTCACCCGAACATACCGGAGTTCTTTGGACTGTTTTTGAAACGCGGCGTGAGCTCGGATGACGATCAAATATGGTTTGTTATGGAGGTACGTACCATACCATAACTTACTTTTACGATCTTACATGGCATTGTTTGGAGAGCACTACACATTTTTGCTTTGCAGCTTTGCACGGGCGGGTCCGTGACAGATTTATGTGCGGGAATGCGAGCTCGAGGCAACCACCTCACCGAACCACAATTGGCTTATGTTTTACGAGGAACCGTACGGGCCTTGACACATCTCCATGCCCACCGATGCATGCACCGTGACGTCAAGGGGCATAACATTCTGCTAACAGAAGACGCTGAAGTAAAACTTGTTGATTTTGGAGTATCTTCGCATCTAGCCGCCACTGCAGCCAGGAGAAATACTTCTGTAGGAACTCCTTACTGGATGGCACCTGAAGTGAGAATTTATAAATATAAATCGTTATAATGGTTAATTTATGTTACTAAGATAATTGTTATTATTTTAGGTGATTGCTTGTGAACAGCAGTTGGACGAGTCTTACGATTGTAGATGTGATGTGTGGTCAGTGGGCATCACCGCTATCGAACTTGCTGAAGGTGAACCACCTCTTTCTGGGCTTCATCCGATGAGAGCATTGTTCCAAATACCTCGAAATCCACCACCGACGCTGTCTCATCCGGAATTATTTTCACACCAATTAACAGATTTCATTGCTGATTGTTTAGTAAAAGATATGAACGAGAGACCATTCGCCAGAGAACTTTTGGAACATCCTTTGTTATTAGCCGTTAGTAGCTTTGAGGACAAGGTAAAATCTACATTAATTTTATTAAGCATTCGTAATATACTAGTCATAAAAATAAATCTAATTGGGCATTATGGATGTTTAGATCCGAAGAGAACTACAAGCAGAAATAAAACGTCAAAGAGCCGAAGGTCGAAGTTGTAGAGCTGCTGAAGCCACAACAAAACGAGGCAAATTAAAATCGCATAGAAAAGCAAAACCTGAGAAAATGTATACAGACGACTTGGCTACACTTGAAGTACTCACTGAAGAGGCCATTGTCGAACAATTACAGAAGAGATACAATCAAAACCAAATATACACGTACATTGGAGATATCTTAGTCGCGGTCAATCCCTTTACTGACGTGGGAATTTATACAACAAAGGTGAGAATATTTGTACTTTCTTTCTTCAACTTTAATTACATTTTTTACTTTTATTTGTGTTTTTCCTTAGAGTCAACAAATATACCAAGGTCGGTGTCGATCTGACAATCCTCCTCACATCTATGCGGTAGCTGACGCTGCTCATCAGGCACTGATGCATCAGAAACTTCATCAGGCTATTGTCATATCTGGAGAAAGTGGTGCTGGCAAAACAGAATCTGCTAATTTGTTGTTGAAACAATTAGTTTTTTTATCAAAGGTAATATCACTAAAATGATAGATAGATGACAACAGTAACTAAAGTATGGATTTTATTAATTTAAAATGTGTTTTTGTTGTTCTATTAACAGACTCAGAACAGAAATTTGGAAGAAAAGATACTGCAAGTAAATCCTATTATGGAAGCATTTGGCAACGCGCGCACCGGTATTAACGCAAACAGCTCCCGTTTTGGCAAATATTTGGATTTATCTCTGATGAGAGTCGGACGGATATCAGGGGCCAGAATATCAGTTTATCTTCTCGAACAGTCAAGAGTTGTTCATCAAGCATTGTATGAAACACTACAGATATAGTCAATTTTATAATTAATTTCCCAATCATAGTTAGGCACAGCGAATTCTTCTGTTTCAGAGGCGAAAGCAACTTCCACGTGTTTTATTATCTCTATGATGGATTAGAGAGTGAAGGTCGCTGGAGGAAATTCTATTTAGATGAACAACTGAAATCCAGGCATCGATATCTTCAGCCATTATCGGTAGCTCATAGAGAACATAATGTGCATCGATGGAGACAACTAAATCAGGCGTTCAAAGTAACTTTTAATGATTACGTTTTTCTCGTCATGTGCACCTATTACGGTGATACATTTTTTGCAAACTCATGGCCATTAAATACTGCTCTACTACTTACAATCATAGTCGGCTAGTCACTCATTGCCTGCCGAAACCACACTTTCATATCCAAAAAATTGTTATAGCTTATTCTATAACATGACATTTTATCTCGTAAGTAAATGATGAAATCTTATACTAGGAAGTTGAGGTTCAATTTCGATTTCCGCGTCTGGACAAATATTTAAGAATTATTTCTACATGTGTTTATTTTAGTAATGCACTTTGGCTAATCTTGCAAAGATCTTGACAAATCCTTGTAGGTAATCTACGTATAAAAGCAGAAGATTTATTGTTTTCGTAAGGTCGTGAAGTCACGAATACGACCCAACAGGGACCTTTTTCAAGATATGATAAGAAAATTTATTTTCAAGGAAAAATAGCATTCAAAAATTTTCACTTGCGGCAAAGCAAAAAAAAAAAATTGAATGCATTATTCCTTGAAAATAAATTTTCTAAATAAAATAGCCTTGAGCTACATACAAAAATTAATAGAAAAATATGATAAGAAGTTGACTAAAATAAAATATTTAAAACACTCTTACCTTACTACACACTACTTAAGTAAATATTTAATTATCATTTAGGTGCTTAATTGAGTTATAATTCCAGGTTGTTGGTTTCCAAGAGGATGAAGTTCAAATAATTTACAAAATGCTGGCAGCTATTCTCCACCTCGGCGACATCGAATTCGGTGAAGCGGTGGACGAACACAATGCCGATAAAGCAGCCATTATTGACACCGCACCATTACACCGAGGCAAGTAATAAATATTTATAGCCTTTAGTGAGTTATCGGTTATTATAACGTCACTAAACGGGAAAGTCCTCTAGAATACTTTTAGTAACTCTGTGAGGATAATCTGATATATTCGGATGTTGACATTGACCTAATTACTGGCAGATAATAAACTTTCGATGTATCGCTTCTATTTAAAAACAAATAATGCCTCTAGATGTGTGGTTAACCCACGTTTGACTATACTATCTCACTCACAGAGTAGATATATGTAATCTCACCTATGCTGTTTCGTGACGATGCGTTTAGATGTCTAGGCATTTTTACCTTGACGCATTGTATTCAATTATGTATTTTGTGGTGAAAAATACATATGAACCTACCTTTAACACCGGCCTATGGTAATACGATATAGAAGAGTCTACTTAACGCCGTACACTGGTCGGGAATAGCAACTTAGTGGTCGAACGCTACCACCAAGTGATGGTTCCTTTAGCACCATCCAGGGATCACTTGTTAGAAAACTACAGCTCCCAAAGTCTCAAATAATACCAATCGTCATTGCATCTTTACTGTATTAGTGTAGTGACACTATGTCTAGTTGAAAATGTAGGGCATGCATGTTTTATGTGGCTTGTCTTTGTCAATTACGTTAGTGTTAAAAGTAAGATGTACACCATTATGTTACCCAATTTACGTTTACGACATTCTTGTTCAAAGTGTTGACAAAACGTGATGATATTTTGCTGCGTATCTACCGGCCGTATTTTGTAATCATCTTTAACTTATAGGTGTTAGGTTTTAGGAAAGCGACGCCGGTCCTAAGTTATTAGATAAATGACCAACGCCCTTCGCGATTTTAAACATATGTGTAAATCCGAAACGGAAATCAAAAGTAGCCATTACCTATACAAATAAAATTAAAACACAACTTTGTTTGAAAATTCACACTTTCTCTTCAAATTAATTACAACCAACTCCGCTTATATCAGATTAATCCCATTGTAAAAATATCACATTTTGTAAATTAGGTTTGTTTGGATATTCGACCCTGCAATTTGACTAAGAGTAGGTAGTATATTACCTACCATCCAACAATATGTTAATCAAAATCAAGGAGGTCGAAAAAAAAGTTTTTAAATTCACACGATTTGTTAACATAGTTACATTTTCCCCGGTCTTGGTCGCGGGGGAACAAAATAAATAATAATACGCGATTAAGACCCGGGAAAATGTAACTATGTCAAATAGGTAGATTAGTTCGTTAATAGTAATATGTTGTTCTTTCAGCATCCTGCCTTCTGGGAGTAGAAACGGCAGATCTTCGAGAATGTCTTACGAGTAGTAGCGTAGTAGCCCGAGGGGAAACAATCGCTCGCCATAGTTCACCGACTGAAGCTGCTGTGGCGAGAGATGCAACTGCAAGAGGCTTGTATGCCAGGGCCTTTGACAGAATAGTTGAAAGAATCAACGCCTTGCTATGTCACAATAGACCAAATCAGTAAGCACCTTAGTTATAACTTTTTATTCGTTATTAGGTGATGATTATCTCACCCGACGGAAAATGACGATCAGGTTTAATATGTAGCAAGTTCACCTAGAAGATTATTAGGACTTTAGTCTCGAGCCGACCGAGTCGGTCGGTTTGGGAAGTCGGCAGTATCGCCATCCGAGTTCGCTTGGCTATACGACTTAGGTCGATGGGCGGTGGCAAGAAATAACTGAAATACCCTGAAGCGTATATTTTCTACTTTTAACTTCTAAAAAGTAGAATGGAGTAATTTATGTGCATTTCTTTTTCAGTAATGATAACCAGTCAATAGGAATACTAGACATTTTCGGCTTTGAAAACTTCTCTAAAAACTCATTCGAGCAACTTTGTATCAATATCGCTAACGAGCAGATACAATACTATTTCAATCAACACATATTCACATGGGAACAACAAGAGTATATGGCAGAAGGTGTTCCAGTTGATCTGGTAGAATTCTTAGACAATCGCCCGGTGTTGGACATGTTGCTGTCACGGCCTATGGGCCTATTAGCACTCCTCGACGAGGAAAGCCGCTTCCCACGAGCCACGGACCGAAGTCTTATCGGTAAATACAATTCAGTTGCACAACCCAATTTACATATTAGTGCAATTTCATCTATTGCAATCCTTTATTAACACATGCAATTTTTTGCAGAGAAGTTTCATAATAATTTGAAGAGCAAGTATTATGTTCGTCCGAAATCTGACGCAATATGTTTTGCAATTCACCATTTTGCCGGACGTGTCGTTTATCAGGCGGATAAGTTTTTAGAAAAGAATCGGAACTTCTTGCCGCCCGAGGTTGTGCAATTGATGAGACAAAGCCAATACGATATAATAAGGTTCTTGTTTCAATGTCCTATAACTAAGACGGGCAATTTGTATTCCCCGCTGCAAGGTGATATAGACTCGAGAAGCTTAGAAAGCCCTACCACAGGAGACACTAGGGTAATTAATTTAATTATTTATCGTATACATAAGAAAGGATCTAGGGTCCCGCAGGGTTCTAAATTTATGGGTTAACAACGATGTAGATGTGGGTAGTATGTAGGTACTTATAATCCCACATATTCAAACATTAGCATTACGCACGAACGCCATTGTTTTATTCAGTAAAATATGGTAAAGTATATTTGTTTTGTCTTCCATGCGTTAATATCAAAATTTCAACCTGTCTCTCCCACGACCAATTAAATTTTACAATCCATCAAGGAAAACATGTAATATGTAACTCAGGCTACAATAGTCCTAGTGTGGGGTCAAAATTGTTATTGTTTTTCTCTTTTTTATTTTGATTATTTAAATATTTCTTTGTTTCTTTGCCTTCCGACAATGTACCTATGTTAATGTAATCCATTGGATTTTCCAGGATCGTTTTAACAGTCGAGGCCTAGCTTCTCAGTCTCGGGCTCAGCAGACAGTATCAACATACTTTCGATATTCACTAATGGAGTTGCTGCAGAAGATGGTCAGTGGAACTCCTCAATTTGTAAGGTGTCTAAAGCCGAACGACTCAAGATCGCCCAAGCACTTTGATTCTGCTAAAATATTGAAGCAACTTCGATACACAGGAGTTTTGGAAACAATTAGGATAAGACAGAATGGATTTTCCCACCGACTTACATATGAAGATTTTTTGAAGAGGTACTATAATAGTGTCCCTACTATTTATATTTCTATACTTACCCCCATTCTTAAAGAAAAAGTTTTAACTGTAATTTATAATTTATTTCTAGATACGGGTTCCTAGCGTTCAGCTACGATGAAGAAGTAAAACCCACCCGTGACACTTGTCGCATGTTGTTAATGAGGCTCAAAATGGACGGATGGGCGCTCGGAAAGTCTAAAGTATTTTTAAAGTACTACCACGTTGAAGTTCTTGCCAGAATATACGAAGAACAGGTTAAATGTTTTTTTTAACTATTTTTTTTATAATAATTGTTAGTTCTACTTTGACTACTATCTTACAGTACGGAAAGCAACAATGTAGTTTAAGATCACTCCCAACAGTTTGCGTAAGATTTTTTGTTTCTTTTTTTGCGACAAGCTCACCTATTTCGTCAACTCTGCGTGTTTATACAACATCTACTTTCTTGTAAATTAGTTTCTTGTTTCTTTCAATATGAAATAACGAAGTCACACTCAAGTGGAGCTGTCTAAAGTCACGCTCATTAAGTCTGTGTCTCCTCGTCACGTCTTTGACTCCGTGCAATAAGTAATGTAAATACTACTTAGGTAGACTAGTTTTTTACATCATTTATTGCGTCACTGAAACACTAGTTCTTCATTAGACGTTTATTGAAAATAGGTAGTTTATGGTAGATGTAATATCTTCTTACTGGTTTTATCACACCAAATTGATTGCGTGACGACGTAATGAGCACAGTTATATATTTTCCTACTTGCAGTTTTTTATGTTTATCTACATTACAAATTAGATGAAGAAAGACATAAAACAACAATACTTAGGATTTGAATTAGCAAAACAGCTGCGCTTGCGTCGACTACGCAAAGTTTTTGGCGTGATATGAAGTCTTGACTTGATATCAACCTCATTCTAATAATTATTTACTGTACATTTCAGATCAGGAAAGTGATCTTAGTTCAAGCATGCGCCCGAGGTTGGTTAGCTCGACGTTACTACCAAAGATTAAAAGCTCAGATGGCAATATCAGTCCTCACTTTACAAAGACATGTCAGAGGGTGGCTGACTAGGAAACGACTGAAGGAGAGACAAAAGCAGTTGGCCAAAGAGTTCCAGATGGAGCAAGAGAGTCAGCGAAAATTACATAAAGCAGGTGAGAAAATGCCAATTTACGATTCAAGAACTATCCAAATTTTCTCTACAGAGAAGACAACATGACAATTTTCACACAAAATTTTACACACATTTTTATTGGTTTAAGATCGGACGATGTGACGTATATGTAGGCGTAGGTGCAATTTAAGATTGAATCAACAAGTAGCTCAATGTAGTACCAATGCATAATATGCATCAAAAAGACACAAAAAAGTCACACAAGCTTAACGATTTTGTTCTAGCTTGTGAAAAGATTTTGAAACTCAAGATAATGTTTTCTTCTGATGGATACCATGATCACTTCTAACAGAACCTAAAGATACTAAAAGCAGTTCTAAAAAGACCCTAAATATCAATACATTTAGGGTCAGTTTTAGAACTGCTCCTCAGCTATAAACGGTCATATGCCACTGTTGTTTGTAGTATGGGGCCAGGAGATTTATATTTTTGTTTGCTTATATTCCAGGTATGCCAAGTAAAAACAAAGCAATGATGAAAGCCAAAATGATGAGAAGAATGACATCAGACGACAGCGACTCCAATGAAACAAACGGCAACAAGGAGAACATAGATACTAATAAAGCTGCGGTTGTTATACAGAGTCGTAAGTTTTACGATTTCTATAAATAAACATTGTATTTTTGAGATATAAACAGCACTTAAACAACAATACAATAAACTGGCCACTTACTTGTATCTACTATTAGAACTAAAATGACTTCAATGATACCCAAATCAAAACAAATTTTAACAAGTGAATAATAACTAATAATCAAAATGAGCAGTGTAGAATTATCCTTATCACGGTGTTTCCAAAGTTTTTGAGTATTCTTGAGTGACAAACACCGTCAGATGGCTAGTGCAAACACTAGCGTGCTTCGGAAGCACTAATAACTGCTTCCGAAGCACGGAGGAGCCAAGTCAAGTTAAATGACTTAAAGGGACTTGAAAACATTAACACTATATAAAATTCTGGTGATTGAACCCCCGAGAAGAACTCGGCTTCACTGTAGCAGTGCTACAAAACAGAGGTAATTTGTGAAAAATCTTTAAAAGCCTTTTTCAATTTCCTAATGCACCTATTAGTGTAAATCAATTTCTAGTAACCTTAGCTAATACCTACCTACAAATGAAGATGTCATTGTCTCCTCTTTGTAGATTTCCGTGGGTACACAGCCCGCCGCAAATGGGCGAAGGGCCGCGCTCCGCCGCCTCCCGTCGCGCCGCAGCTGTTGCAGCACTACTCCGTGCAAGAGCGCGCCGCGCAGCTCCAGACCTTCGCAGAACAGGTATTAGTTCACCTCACCGTTTTTGTCGACGACGTCCGCATCGTAGCGCCAAGAGTACTCGTCCACAAACTATACTGATGCTAACACATTACTCTTCTATGCAGTACCTACGAAAAGAAAAGAAAAATGGTCTAAGACAGGTCGGACCTTGTTCCATGCGTGTTCCTAACTTCTACATGAGCGAGCTACTTAAGTATATCTTAGTAAGACCATTACACCTTATACCATCAGGTGAGATAGTGGTGAAACCCGATGTTCCGATACGTAGACCGATGCTGGCTGTACCGGTCTAAGAAAGACGGGTCGGATCTTATTTCTCTGTCGTTCTTTCTATCTTCTAGATGAGCGAGCTACATCTTAGACCATTTCGCCTCTTACCATCAGGTGAATTAGTGGTCCAACGTTCATCTATCGTTTAAAAATAACCTATAAAAGTCTTATACTACTTCGAGTTTAAGAATAATGCGTTCCTTATACCCTGCCCACAACCCTGTCACTTGAGATGGAGAAGTCGTGGGTTGAAGTTCCGCAGACAGCCTTTAATTTTGTAACAAAAAGCATTTTTTTTTCAAAGAGTATCTTCAAAACTTTCAGATTCACAACAAAAATCAAGAGGTTCACAAGAACCTCCGTCGCAACAAGCCCGGGATTCGGTTGCAAGAAGTGCAGCGACCTCCCGACGAGTACCGCCCTCCGCCGGGCTTCACTCTCATACCGGGGATAGTAAGAGGACAACCTTCACAGTTAGAGAGGGACGCCAGTCGACTTTCCAGGTAAATTACACAGTCTTTCGTACGAAATTCCTTAAGGTGGTTTACACATAGTAGTGAATGGATCTAGTGTCTTGAAATTTTCGATGTAAGACTTTGCCCTGCAAAACGGTTGAAATCCCGGGGCATTATACCCAGTCAATGCCATGTATAAACCATGTACTATGTATATAATAACGCGGCGAGTGAAGTGATTTTGTAAAAATCGTCACCAAACTTAACAAAATACGGTTCAGCTGTGTGTGTAATGCGTACGAGTATTCTTATCCGCGAGCCTAGTTTTTCCCTAAAATAAACTTTTGGTTGTACCTATTTTAGCATAAAGAACTTCTCTTCATCATACCTATACCGACCTCTTTGACGACCTCTGTGGCGCGTCGTGCGAGAGCGCGACTGCAATGCAGGAGGTTGCGGGTTCGATTCCCGCCGGGTGCAAGTATTTATGCTTAAAAATAAATATTTGTGTCTGGTCTGGGTGTCCTTCTATGTATAATATGTATGTATTTACAAAAGAAAAATAAATATAAGTATTATATCCGTTGTCTAGTCACCGTAACACAAGCTTAGTCGCTTACCACGGGGCTAGATGGCGCTGTGTGTTGTTCACAGAATTTATTTATTATTTATTATTTATACCTATTATTTGTAAAAATAGCATAAAGGAGTTTATTCGGGCTCTAATTTTGAACACCAAGATAGCAACACCTCTACTTGTCTGTTTAACTGTACCTACTTGGAAAGTACAAATTGTTGTACCTACTTAGTTTTGACAATGATACAGCTAACATCATGTGAAATTTGGCACTCTAGGCGTAAATTGACGTAGCAAGAGTACTACGAGTATAACACTCTTAGCTAAGCTTTTTATAATGGGTCGATTATAATGTAAACGGTCACGATTGTGCACGCTTCGCTGGACCGCAACAGTCCGTCGCCCGAGTTTCTCGAGAGCACAGCCACGCCGTGGGATCAACCGTTCGCGAATAAATCCCACTATGACTATGAACCGGCCAGGTTGGTTATACGCTTAGAGCTTCAGAGATAATAGTGGTCATGTAATGCTAGAGCCTACTTAGAAGATCATACAATAAATAACGAACAAGAAAGAAGAGTGGTCATGTAATGCTAGAAGATCATAGGTACACTTAATTACTTGACCGAAGAAGAAAGAGTAGTGGTTACCGTTACGTAATGTTAGAAGATCATTCACTAAATAACTTGGTAGAAGAAAAAATGAGTAGTGGCCATGTAATGCTAGAAGATCATACACTAAGTAACTTGATCGAATAAAAAAGAGTAGTGGTCATGTAACGCTAGAAGATCATACACTAAATAACTTGATCGAAGAAAAAAGGAGTAGTGATCATGTAATACTATAAAATCATACAGTAAATTACTTGATCGAAGAGTAAAAAAGAGTACTGGTCATGTAATGCTAGAAGATCGTACACAATTACTTGATCGAAGAAAAATATTAGTGGTCATGTAATACTAGAAGATCATACACTAAATAAAATAACTGATCGAACAAAAAAGAGTAGTGATCATATTATGCTAGAAAATCATACACTAAATAATTTGATCGAAGAATAAAAGTAGTGGTTATGTAATGTTAGAAGATCATACATTCATTAACTTGATCTACACACAATAGTATCCAGCCTAAGATACTGATTTCTATGGGTACCTATATTTTTTTTGTTTTGGGTATGCTATATTATCCAAAACAGAGTGAAATATTTTTGCTCGATGTTCTCGGAAATTATAAAAATAATCAACTGTCATCATTCTTTTGGCGCCATCATAAAATCTGGAAATAAAAGTTTTCCATTCGACAGCTGCTAGTATCGCTGTTAACAAGAATGATCTCTGGGATAACATTAATATATCTTTCAGGTATCAAACAAACAAAGGGCACGAAGAGGACCGTCACCTTCAGGCGAACCAGAACTGGCAGAACTTGCCTTGCAGCCGACAGTGCGGCGGCCTCGTCAGGTATTGCCAACATTGTGACAATTACACATACTGGCCTTAACTAACTTTTACTTATAATGTTACATGCCTTGCTCTCATATGGTAGTCGAAATAATAGGTATGATATTTTTTGTTTTATTATATTTAAGGTAGGTAGTATAGTATCTCTCTCATTGAAAATTATCATTATTTATTATAGAAAGTTTTGCCACTAAATAATGTGTATGCTGCAAACAAGTATTAATTTGATATTTATATAATTTTTATTGGGACACAACTGTTGTATGCGATGAACGATTTATTTGTTTGTTTGTAAAGAAAATTCTTTCACCAATAGAATAGAAAGCCACATTATCTTCTTTCAGAGTAACATAGGTTACTTTTGATCCCTATATTCCTACGGGATCGGAACTTAAGTTAGTGATATATTATAAAATGCACCCAACCGGTAATCGCGGACCAGACTCAGTAGTGACATTGATTTTCTCTCATTAAATTATCGTATTCATGAACTTTATTACCGTATTTTTGCATAACAAATCGAGTCGTTAATTATCTTAATCACCACATACAATTATCTTTTTTTATTATTTAATTACCTACATTCCATACATATATTACTGCATTTATTATCTAATAATGTTATTAAGTTATGGATTCACTTAACACAGCCGGCGACAACGAAACTATTATAACTAATGAATCTAGGTTCTTTTCGTAAAAACCTAACCATATGGATATCTTTGTTTTTCCATGACCACTTACAGACTCAGGACTAAGTATAGCCTTCATAGGTAATTTCAAAGGACGCCATAAGTATCGAATAGTCCAGTAAAAATAGTTTTTAAACTAACATATAACTATTGAAAACTAATAACTAAACTTTCTTAGTTTTACGACGTTTACCTATTTTAAATTTAATAATTATTTCAGTCTTTATTTAAGAAGATAATAAAGTATCTCGGAGTTCAAATCATTTTCAGATACAAGATCAATAAGTCCATTAGATAAACCTACTCAGAATTTAGTTTTAGACTAGCTAACAGTTATTTTTGTCTCCCCACAGCAATAAAATCCACGAACTAGTCCGAAAATCTCAGTGTAAGAGAGCAGTGGCGCCATCTCGCCCCGTCTACAATCAACCAGATCCCGAATCAGATCTTCGGAAAATTTTACGGAATTCCCCTGAAATCCTGGCAACCCCTGTCTTCAGTTCCGACGACGATTACACCGAAGGTCCCTTTAGATTCAAACAACTTTTGAGACCGACTTTAGGGCCTACCGAAAGTTTAAGAAAGAGGAAAGTAAGGAACTCGTCGGGACAGAGCCCTTGGATGTCGGATAGTTCACAAGACAGCGTGGGTTCGAAGCAAGCGTTCTGTAAACGACGCCCTCAGATTAGTATGGGTGTATTTTATAATTAGAGGAAACTGAATCTGATTGTGTCCGTGTAGTATTAATTAAGGCGCTTTTTCACGTCACACGGTTTACGTAGTCGGAACAAGTTTGTAGGCGAAGTAATTTCAAATTTTGAATTATAATTCGTACCTGTATGAATGCCTATATGTCATAATTTTTGCTTTTCGTTTTGAAATAACTTCGAAACGTCCGTCTTGAAAGTACAAAGAAGCAAAAGACACAGACAACTGACTGCTTTAATAAAAACAACTAGGCATATTCTGTTCTATAATAAAAACTAAAAAAAAATTATTAACGGTTATTATTTTTTTTTAATTTTGCAAGGTTTTGCTAAATCTTAAAAGGGCTAGTGATTTCTTGCAAGAGACCCAAGGCGTAGTTAAGTGAGACTTAATTAGTTAAGTTATAGAACATGATTGCACCGACTATGCCAACTCGTTGTTGGCGTGATATGAAGCCTTAAATAAGACATCATTCCACCTTAGTAAATTTATATTTCGATATATGATGTAGCAAATCCCTTGATTAAATTTGCAATATTTTTGTATAAAATGTAAGTAAGTATATCACTTATTTAAAGATCATAAGAGATCTATTTTCTTATTTATCGATTTTATTGTTACTTTTTTGTTTTATGAAAGTATTGTTCGTTATTTAGAAAATACTTACTTATAAAAAATCAATTTACCAAAGTTATAATTTTAATAAGAATTATTATAAAAGTATTCATTATTATCTGTAGATTTGTATATTTCTAAAGACCTATGTTACATTAGTTTTATGTCTTATTTGGTCGTTATCTGCCTTATTAGGCAATTAATAAAATTACGGTTTGCTCACGACAGAAAATGCAGAAAGAAAGTTTTCAAATTTCTTACCTCCTTGAAATCAGTATTATTCCATTGTCATTTTGTTTGGCCCATTTTATAAAACATACCTATATAATAAATTACTTATCATGATTTAAAATAATCGTATTTATAGATTTTTTAGCTGTTTTCGTGATGTTGGATTTTTTATCTGTTTTCTTGATGTTGGATTAAAATTTAACTCATTTTACGGTTTTAATCGCGTGGTGTTTATTTGGTCCTTTTAGCATTGTTTCAATCTTCACATTTCGATACCTTTATTATTATTATTATAATTCGAGACCTCTTCTTCAGAATTAACGTTACAATGCTAAAAGTAATAAACACCACGCGATTAAAACCGAAACATTAGTTTATCGTATCATTTTTGTGTTTAAAATATTTGTGTTTTAGTATGTAGAGTCTGGCAACAAAAGGGATTTAAAAAAAATTGCCGATTTATCTCTATTCAACTAAATCAGGTGTGTATATTTGCAGATTTAAAGTTGAAATCTTGCAACTAAAACTAGATTTTTTTAAATAGTTTCTACACCACAATCTATTCGATAAAATGTAGTTGTTTTCTTCTTTTGTTGCCTACATACCTACATACTATAATATACAGACTAATATTTGTTAGGATCGAATATACCGTGTGTGCGAAGACCTTTTTTGATCTATTTTAGAATTATGGTTAGCTCATACATAATAGTATATCGATCTCTTAGATGTATTCGATATTGCCATTATCTACAGTTAGTGTATTACATACAGACATTATGTATTCCATATAACATAACATCTATCTCTCATAGTAAACATACATAAGTATATAATTTACTGGAAAAATAAGTATAAATCATTGT